>JADRCD010235582.1:0-14587 GCA_019843815.1 Montemys delectorum
ACCTGAAACTTATAATCTGTCTTAGTCACCCAAGTGCTAGAACTGTGGACCATGCCTAGCTTGGAGATTGAGCCCAGGACTTTGGACATGCTAGCTAGGCCCATGATGCCAGCACCACACCACATCCACAAACCACTTTCTCCATGAATTCTGTTTGATCCTGAGCCATATTCTTTGATGTAAACAACTGCAAAGTTTGACCCCTGTGAGCCGGTGCTGTGACAATAGGGAGCCTACTGAGTGATGTCACTTGCTCTGTCTTTCTGTATAACAAGGGTCAACAGCTAGGTGTCCCCATCCAAGTTTTGCTGCATGATGTCACCATCGTCTGCTTGGGTCTTTATTTCCTTAGCCAGCTCCCTGAAGCTAGAATCCAGGGCCCTGTTTGCTGGTTTGCCCTTTGGCCTTTTCTCCAACTGAGCACTGAGCCCAACACAAAAAAAAACGTACCTAGTAAATAGGTTTTTAGATGTGAGTGCCTGGATTCTTTTTATTTTTCTAATCATACAAATCGTGGTGGATCTGTCAGTGAGAAACCTGCAGAAGAGATCAGAGCAGCCACCTAACTCAGAAAAATAATTTCAGCTCAAAAGTGAGGCACAATGTTTTTGTACCCACTGTCTGCTCAGTATGACTTCCAGTGACTTTATACAGGCATCCTCGTTGATGTTTGTCTTGAAAATGAAAATTAGAGCTCTAGTATTAATATTTTAGCCCTTGAGAGCCTTTATTTTACTTTGTTTTATTATTACACATGTATGAGCGTTCTGCATGCATATATGTATGTGTACCCCATGGACCTGGTGCCTAGGGAGGTCAGAAGAGGATCTTTCTCTTTGAGATTTTTCCAGGGACTGAAACCAAGGATCTATTTTCATAGGAAAGTATCCTGGCCTAAAAGAATTAAAGCAAGAATAGGGGGATTGAGTGAGATGTCCTGGAAAGGCTTGCAGCAGGCTTTGTGCTTCTCATTTTGCTAAACTTTTATGTCTTCAATCTCCTTAACCTGCTGGGATTTCCCCCCAGGAGATTGGTGGGCTCATAGACAATTCTTGGTGCTCTCTATTGAATTATTATAGACTCTGGGGTCTGTGACTGCATGTGACCTCAGTGGACACCTGTGAGCGCACATCTGCTGCTCTCTTTGGGTTTGTTGTCCCTGTTTCCTATTGTCATGGCAGCCACTTCCCGGTAGTCCCCCCTACATAAATGGTACAGTCCCTCCCACATTATAACCCTGCACTTGCCCATCTCCTGAGCACTCCTACTCATGTCTCCAGTCACTTAAACCCTGAGCCTGAAGTCCCATAGAACATCTTCACCCCCGATCCTGTTCTCTTCAGTCAAACCAGCCAGCCAGCACCCTAAATCCCAAACCTGGGCCTTTCTGCCCCTTCCCTCTCTTTTATTCTCATTTGGTTACGACTGGAATTCACCTCTTTGGCCTTTGAAATCAAATGCCCTCTTCTCCACACCCCCTTCTGAGGCCAGATCCTCTCCTCATATGCCTCACCACAGTTCTGCTTCCACACCACCTGATGCTCCTCCCTTGGGAGGTCTTTCTGTTCACCTGCTCCCGTCAAGGACACAGAGCTAAATGCTGTGTGTAGTCCGACCCCAGCCTATCCTGTGCACACTAAGTGTACATTTACTTTTGTGTCTTCCTCTAATTCACTGTACATTTCTTGAAGGGCTGACTTTTATCTATGACCAGCCAGCTCCCAACAGAGCCCGACACATGATTAACATGCAGCAGTCAATTGAGTAGAGGATGATTTGCAGTCTTGTGCTCTGTGCTCGCGGCCTGAATGTAATGGTTGCTTTTGCACATGAGACTTTGGACAAGTTTGCCTAAAGTTAAATTTACCACAATGTTGTGAATATTATAGGCCAGAAATAAGAGCTTGTTAAAATGGGCAGCTGAGGCAGCTCAAACCTGGAGATACTCTTTGTTCTCCTTCCAATAAGATGTACTATAGTATATACTGTCTGGCTACAGGAGGGATTTTAAACATCAGAATAACGGTAGTAGTTATCACTTACTGAGAGCTTCTTAGCTGGCAACTGCTTCACTGTGTTCCAGTGTCTATGTGAATCTTTTATTTGATTCTAACAGCTGTGTGAAATTTATGTATTATTAACCCTGTTTCACAGTCGAGGATAGTGGGACCCAGAGCGGTTAGAAACCATGCTTAGGGGCTGGGAGGTGGCCCAGTGATCCTAGAGCAGCTGTTGCCCTTCCAGAGGACCGGTTGTTGCTCCTGCAAAGGACCAGGGGCAATTCCCAGCACCTACATGGTGGCTCACAACCATCTGTAATTCCAGTTCCAAGAGTCCCGGCACACTCTTCTGACCTCTGTGTGACCCGCTGTGTGACCTGGTACACAGATATACACGCTGCCAAAACACTCAGACACATACAATAATTAAACTTTGATTACAAGAGAAAAGGTATGCTTGTGGTCTCCCTAGTCAGTGGAGGTGCCAGGTGTGAATTGGCTGTTTTGCTTCAGAGTGCACATTCTCCCCTCGTTGTTGGTGTGGATGTGATCAAATCTATGCTCCAGCTGGACTCTCACACTATGGGGACAGCAGCTGAGAGATGTGATTGCTTTGGGCATGCAGGGCAAAACCAGGATGTTATTTCTGGTATATGTATGTACATGTATGTGTATATATGTGCACATGCACGGATACTTTATTATTTCTGATAGTTACCCAGTTTCAGACAACCAACAAAACAGCACATGCTAGGATATTTAACGTTCTCCTTTTCAGCCACAATTAAATGGAAGTTCACTAAGAAAGCATTACTCCTCAAATTTTTATTTTCTCTTTTCCTCCCAAACTATCATTCTGGAAGGCATTTATTCATGTTACTCGATCTGAGTAAGAACTGAGGTTTATGGTGTAGACAGAATATGTCTACTCTAATGCTAAATTCCAAAGTTTTTTTTTTTAAAGCTTCTGTCATGGCAAAATACTCATCTTTTTTTTTTTCTCCTTACAGTCCATACAGTATCAACTTTGTAACCTTGACTGGGTTTGCTTTACTTTGTGGGGTAGGAGAGAAAACGTGGGCCAGAAATGTGTTGGCATAAATACCACCTGACTTAAAAAGGTAGGAAAAAAATAAACCACACTCTACAGGGCAGTTTCTGGAGTCAACTGAGGAAAATCTGGCTTGACCAGCTTCAACTAAATTTGGTCAGAGTCTGCACCTCACCACCAGGGCAGGTTTGCCTAACTTATCCTTTTTTTTTTTTTTTTTTTTAAACAAAACATTAAAACAAACAGCAGCTGTTGGTGAGTGGTAAAAGTGTAGCTTTGTTGTTTTGTGTTTTCAGATGGCTGCTACTTTGTATTGCCAACAAGAAAAGCAGGAACCAATGTGGCTGTGTAGTGAGACACCATGGTGGTGAAGAGAAATCAGAGCCTATTAATGAAGGGTTTCCTTATTACCCATTTAAAGTGTGTCACGCTCTGACATCTAGCAGCAAAGCTCACAATGACTTTATGACTATGGTTGCTGCATTTTCCATCGTTAAATGCCAGCTCTGTTGGTTTGTATCACTTAAAAATATATCCTTGGTGTTTACCCCATGCCTCAAGGTCTCAGGATTTAAGAAAATGTCATTTTTTTTTAAATTAGGAAAGCTAGCAAGCTATGACAAAATTACAGATGTGGTACTTAAAAACAAGCCCCCCCCAAGAGCTGTGCATGAATAAGTAATTATTGCTTCAATATTAAAAACTGCAAGCCATGTACCACAGGAAGAGCCAAGATTTTAAACTCTGCTAAATACAAAACAAACAAACAAAAAGACTTTACATATTTATGTTCATTTAAGAAAATACTAGCAGTGATGTATTATTTTGAAATATACAGTTAATATGTTTGGAGTTATTTGAAATTTATACTGAGAAAAACGTATGTATTTGCAGTATTGCTGTAGACAAGCATATACATAACACTGTTAAATTGATTATTTTATATCAAACAACTTTTATAATAAAAAACAAAACAAAACAAAAAACTACAAGCCAATGAGGCTGTTGTGAAAATCGCCCACCAATCCTGTGAGCTTCTCTGACTGGCTTCTGGATTTTCCTAGTTTAAAGCTGCCTGTCTGGGATCCCTGGGGGTTGGAGGGGGGGTGTTTTAGAACAGGGGTCAGTAGCCTAAAATTGTGTCCAAAAGATTATTATTCAAAGTAAATGATCAATGACTCATTAAGCTATCATCAGGTTAATAGCTTTTTAACATCCTTTGAAATTGAGCAATTTTGCATATAGGATGGACTTGAAAAGATGCTGAAAAAATGGTTATGGGATTGTGGTTATGAATGGGAAAATATCACAAATACAACTGCAAATATGTGAGACAATATTCTAAACATTGGATTTGATGCTCTCTGTACAAGAGCCAATTAGATGGACTCACTGGTCAAAACTCATTTGACTGTATTTTGAGCTATTTGCATGTCACTATGTAAATTATACTTCTACAGATACAAAAAAATTATTCTGACTCTCAAGGTCATAAAGAACAAAGCTCTCTCAGCTTCTTGAAGGAGACAGGAGAACTAACCAAAATGTAATGTAGCCTGAACTGGATCCAAAAACAGAAAAAGGAAGTGGAAAGTTAATGAAATCCAATGAAATATGAAGTGTGGTTAATAATGATGTGTTAACGTTAGTTCATTAGTGCTGACAAAAGACCCCACACTAACATAGTTAATCATGACTAATGTTGATGGAAAACCTTGAAGGCAGGGCAGTGCAGGACTCAGCAACTTTTCTCTAAGTCTACAACTATCCTGTAATTGTTAAAGGTTTGCTTCTAAAAATAAAAACATGAATAATAAGAAGGAACATGACAATGTCATTTGTAAGGGCACTGAATGAAAGTTGAGAAAATGAACGTAAAATACCAGAGTATACTATTTTAGCCAGTGTGAAGTAGCTAGAGAGGGTGTTTTTGTTTTCAAATTTTATTTGGCATTGTCAGAAAATAGATACTCCTCTACCAGGATCACTCTCCTCTGATAAAACAGCTCAGATGGTCGGGTCGCTAAAACTACCCTATTTGGTATCCAGACTAGTGTTAAAAGGTGTGGTATGTAAAAAGAGATGGCATGGTTTCATTTTCAGCACAGAATAATCACTACTGTAAAATAACATCCCCAACACGTGCTTAAAATCCATCACCCATGAACTGCACACATTTTTGTAAAGAAAAAATTCACTCGCCTACCAAAACATTTCCTTTTCTGGTGTGTGTATACAGATGTGTAAAAATAACTCGCTTATAATGCCATCGACATCTCTTTGTTAAGCAAGCCTTTATGCTATAACCCACAATCATCATAATTAAATCCCCTTGACATACAGGAATCCTTCCTCATCGTTTGCTGGTGTCAGTGCTAATCAGCCCTTGCAGCTGCTTGGACAGAGCTTGGGCACATCGATTCAAGTATGTCTGATGTCGCCACATCTGGCCTGGGTAGAGATGCGTCTTCCTTGGCAGAATCTTTTGTGGTGCGCAGCTCCATCGGGACCACGCCTCGTGACAACGACAAATTGCCACCCCCTTTCTTCTTCAGTTAGCAGTTCTGGGACAGAGGTTGTGGGCCAGGATTAGAGCCAACGTAGATGGAGATGAAGACCATGAAGAGCAGGAGTAGGAAGAGGCTGGCCGCCACCGCGGTCACTGCAAACAGCTCCATCCTCAGCTTAGCACTCGTGACCAGGACTCCTGGACTGCAGAGAAGCAAAGGGTTGCCATGGGAACCGCAGTGGCGCCCCCCTCGGAACCCCGCGTTTATTACGGAGAATCGATCTGCACCAGGCACAGAGGCTGCTACTGCCGTGGCCGCTGGAGGCTAGCAAGGGGAGGCGAGGGGGGTGGGGAGCAAAGGCGAAGGGCATCCGCCCCTCCTCCACCCGCCTCCATCCGTCCGGGTTCAAGAACAGCAGAAATTGCGTTTAGTGCAAATTGCTAAAGCTCCCTACTCGGTCCTCAATTGTGGGTGGCACGGTGGTTCACGGGGAGCAGACGACAGGGAAAGTCGGAACACCAGTGCCATGAAGCCCCTTCGTCCCCTCCGCAGCCTGCCACCTCAGCAGTATGGGAATCAAAGGACTGTCTCGCTAGGGGGCCCCGGGATCCGGGGGGGGGGGGGCGGGATCCTGCGGGCCCGTCGGGGGCAGGCAGGATCTGCCTCCCAGAATCCCACAAACACTACGTGAGCAAGTTCGAGGCCAGAGGGCAGGCTTGCAGGTCCATCCCCCAGCCAGGACAGCACCGTGTCGCCTGTGACGTGCCCTTAAGGCTGGGAGGAAAAGAAAATTCTCCTGGAATCTTCGTTACAAAATCGTTTCCTTTATTAGCCCTCAATCCCGGGAGTCAAGGACACTTGAAGGCACGGTTGGGGTCCTGAAGGATGAGATGGGGTCCGGACTGGAGATAGCCATCTCAGTTCTCAGCCCCCGAGATGGAGTCGCTCATCCACCTTCTCTCCCGACTGACTCTCCTGCTCCGGTAATTAAGAGAGAAGCGCGGAGGCGGATTCACCCCATTTTGCTCATCACCCTTTCTCCTCCCCAGTCATTGCGAAGCCCCTGGCCTGGGAGACTCGGGTTCCTCTCCTGAGTGGCGAAGGCCCTCTCGCTCGGGGCTATAAATATTAATAAGTTACACGGCTCCGGGCTTAATTATCTTCTCTTAATTGTAGCTCAACCAAAAATCCCAGCCTCCTGCTACTCAGGCCTCTCTAAATCGGGATTATTTGGTTTCCGTGTCTGGAAGTCCCTTCGGCTCAAAGTCTTTTGTGTTGTGCCACCAAACCTGGAAACCATATGCTGCGCCTCTGCGCGGGTTAAACTCATCCTTAGGGCAATGCCGCCTCTCCTTGCTCCCTTTCCCTGAACCTGGTACTCCCTACTACCAAAGGCTTCTTCTGCCTCTATCTCTTTTTCCTAAATCCCTAGGATCCTTAGGCAGCAGTAGCCTATAGGGGTTTGTCAGATAAGGGTGGCCCTTGTGGGGCACGGAATTCGCCCAGCAAATGACTCGACGACACCTGACTCAAGGGAAGGGACTCTTCATCCCCGCCCCGGGAAAGCAGCCCGCACCGCTCCACGGTGGCAGGGAGGCTCCCTTGGGGTCACTTGATCTGGTTGCACTGAGACACCACTCTTGTGTCGCTACCTGAGCAGCCCGCTCCTTGCCCAGGGCTCTTCCAATGCTTCCAGAATTCTGTGTGAAGAAAGTGGGGGAGGGGTGGTGGTGCCTGGAGCTGAGGGCTCTGAGCTCTCGCCCCTGGGTCGCAGGTGGGAGGACAGAGAGGTCATGGCAGCCTGCGGTTTCACTGTCCTTCCAGCGCTAAGCTTAAACTTAAGCTGGGCATTCAGTCCTGCTCTGGCCGGCAATGCCCAGGCTTTCTCTGGTTCAGTCACCTGGCTATCGAGTGCACCTGACTTCTGCCGTGCAGACTATGGTCTCTCCAGCACCCTAGCTCTGTGGTTCTTTGTCTAGAGACTAGGGAGGAGAGCTCAGGAGGCCCCTCATCACCAACGCCAGCAGCTAAGGCCTGGCATGCCCCAAGCGCAGAGGGACCCAGCCTTGCTAATTCAGAGCAGGTCAGCAAACCATGGAGGACATCCTTCCTGATGTGCTTTAGAGGGTCTACTTGGTCCTGCTTCGGACCTGACTTAGATTTCTAAGGCACTGTCAAAGTCTATGAGAAGCAGCTGTAACTCAGTTCATTTTTGCTCCTGCTTACCTGCAAACAGCTGCCCGAGGCAGGTAGATCGTGTCTGTGCTCGGGATTATGATCATTTACAAATGTAACAATTAAAGGTGCACAATGGCATAGTCATGTAATCCTAGCACTCTGGGTGAGGCAGGAGGACTGCAAAGTAGAAGACAGTCTGGGCTATGTAGACCCTGCTTCAAAAAATGAAGCAAAGTATTAAACACAATCGTCCGTTTACACGAGAACCATTTGAGCTGCATCAAAAGAAATGCTCCAAACACTAAGGATTTAGGTACTATTCCCCCAGTAGATAACTTAGCACTGAATATACTTCAGTTAAAAATGCAGACTTGTCACAGAGGTCCAATTATAAGGAACTTTCACAGTCTGATAGAGTAGTGGTCAAAGTGGCCGTCACTGGAGTTTCCCAAGTCTACTGAAATCACCAGAAAGGAATCCACTTCAGATACTTCAGTACTTCAGTATGTACACAGTAGGTACATAATCTCTGGTGGGGTTTCAGAGGCAAGATCAGTTTTACTTCTCCGCCAAACTAACATTCCCTTATGTAATTCACACAGACCAGTGGTTCTCAAACTCCCTAATGCCAGGACCCTTTAACCCAGTTCCATAAAATTATCTTCATTGCTACTTCATAACTGTAATTCTGCTACTGGTATGAATCATAATGTAAACATTTATGGAGATAGAGGGTTTCCCAAAGGGTTGAGACCACCGACATAGACTCTAGACCAGCTGCAAATATTTGACCCAGGCCCAGAGCTGGGGGACCTATCTTGGGTGGTTAGACTGTAAGTCTGAACTGCAGCCGACCAGCTTTGGCTTTGCCACTTCTTAACTGTGCCACCACCCAACCCGAGGCCCCCAGAATGGGAAAGGAGCTGCATGATGGGCCGGAGCCAGACTGAGCATAGAGCAAAACCAAATGTGGGTGGAGCAAGACCGAGGTGGGTGGCAGTGATGGGCATTTGGGCGGACGGGCAGGCTTTAAAAAATGACTATCCCGCACTTTGCCACTTTGCAGATGCTCAGTACCAATGTCAAGTGACCCAGAGCAGCAGTTTGAGAATGTGCTTCAGCCTCCTCTGAAGGGGTTTTGGGATTGTGTTGCCTCTTTCAGGACAGAGCCTTTGTGGAGGAGCCCTTGCTCCCCACCCGCTTTTTCTGCTGAAGTGAGTGGAGGCGGGAATAATGAGAGTGGGCAGCCACAGATCCTCTTGTTCTCTGAAAACTACAGACCGGCAGCTGGAAACCTACTGGGAGTTTTCTAGGCTTTTCTTGATTGGTCTTTTATTTCAACCAAGAAGAGTTGCACGCGGCTGAAAGAAGTGTTAAGAATGTTTCTTCTTTAATGATAGTCCTGCGCTCTTTCTCTCACACATACCTTTTCTCTCTCTCATACTCACTCACAAACATACTCACACACCTGCCTATCCCCTTGGCATTTCGTATTGCCTATTTCAACTTGATAAAAGTCAAAGTTGTATACCAACTTGTGCTTGTCTCTGAGAAACCGTACCCGCAACTCCTCTTCCCCGGCAGTAAAAAGGCTCTGAAAGCCGGTTTTTGAATTCTGAGATCCCAGACTCAGCCCAAGATGATGCAGTACTAAAACAGGGCCCAGAAAGCCGATGTGTCTGTCATGGGTTGGCTTTGTGGAACTGTGGAGAACTGAACCAAACAAGAACTCTCGTGACCTTGTCCAGTGTTTGCAGTACCTTTGCAGTATTGTAGGACTTCAGGTGGAACCAACTCCTGCATCTCGAAACTGCTGCGTTTAACTTGAGCAGACAGATGGAGCAGAGGCCAGAGGAAGTGAGGGATTGCTTTCAGAGACAGGTGGAGCATGGGCTCTGACCCCATTGTAAAGCAAAGGACAGACTGGAGACCACTGTCAGTTTCAGGACTGATGGCTTTTCACTGCATCTCTCCAAGGTGGCTGACTGAATGTAGGCCCCGGGCAATTGGCCTGGCTCCACTGAGAGGCTCCAGCTTGGGTTATGTACACATGTATACATTCACCTGTCTTGGACTTGTCACAATGCCTGCATTTATATAGTACCTATAGCCAGACATACCCTCCATCCACACTCTGAAAGCCAACATTCATCTACACCTCACACCTGGTGTAGGCTTTAGATGACGAGCCTGGGAACTGAGAGAATTAATATGGTCTCTCTTTTGACTAGGTTTTCCTATATGTTGCTTATAGTGCCCCAGTTCCCCAGCCTGCTGTCATGAAAAATACTGGAACGAGGTAGGAGACTGCAGAAGAAGGAAGTGGGTATCCTTTGATAGATAGAGCTGGGCCTAATAAGTAATTGGAAACTTGAACAATTTTGCAAACTACTTTTATATACATGACAAGTCGTCATCAGCTTTTGTCCACCAAAGGAGGCTTACTCGGCAGTGGCAGTGGACAGGAGTGCTTACTGCAAACAAGGCACTATGCTGAGCATCTCATATGCGCCACTCTGTTCAACCCTGCGGAGTTTTTATGGACAATGTTTTAAAATTTACATTTAGGTTTATTTTTACTTTTATTCATTTGCATGTGCGTATGAGTTTGTGTATGTGGCTACAGGTGTGCTGGAGGAGGCCAGAGGTCAGATCTCCTGGAGCTGGAGTTATCGGCAGCTCTGAGCAGCCCGATATGGATACAGGGAACCAAACAGGAGTCCTCTGCAAGAGAAGTACCTGTTCTTAACTGGTGAGTCATCTCTTCAGTCCAGATAATCTTTGCTTTAAAAGTGGGAAAACTAAGGCTCGGAGCTAGTCTTTAATATTGATAAGCACTACAGTCAGGATTTGACTGGTTTTCTCACGTGTGACAGCACAAGCTGTCAGATGAGGAAACCAGGTTCAGCTAAATTGGAGCCACTGAGCCCAAGGAACATTGCTTGTGCCATTGGTTTGTATTATCTGAACATGAGAACATTTCAGGCATTTTTTTCCCCTTCTGGTATTCCTAGAGTAGTGCCTGAGCAGCAAGTCACCCAAACAAACGTGTCCCACAGAGTTCAGGGAAGAGTTCCCACGCAGAATGTGTCTGGGTGACCCGAATGTAGGACTTGCCTACTCCCAGTCATTTAGCATTTAATAGCTTACATCAGTTGGGTTAGTTAAACCAGAGGAAAGGATGCAGGAGAAGGATATCTTAACAAATAAGGAGAAAGTAGACAGGAGCATCCTGAAACCAAAAGAAAAACAAAAAGCACTGGGAACGGAGACACGGAGAGTGGATGACTGATGCTCAGGCATATGCCTTGTTCATTTCATCTTAACGTTCATCATGAAAAGAAGTCAGGGTAGGAACTCAAGGCATAGAACTCAACTCATGCCCTTGAGAAGAGGCCGGGGGAATGCTGCTGCTCAGTGGCTTGTTCCTTGTGGCTTGCTCAATTCTCTTCCTTATACAAACCAGGAGGACCACTGCCTAGGAGTGACACCACCCACAGTGGTCAGGGACTTCTCACATCAGTTAGTGATCAAGAACACGATTACATGTTTGAAGGCCAATCTGGTGAAGGGTTTTTCTTAGGTGAGGTTCCCACTTGATGAACAACAACAACAACAACAAAAAAAAAAACAAACCCAACATGCTGTTTTTAGTAAATTATTCTATAAGCTTAGAGTGCTTTATATTCCAAAACACCTCCTTTTTTCCTCCTCCTCCTCCTCCTCCTCTCTCTCTCTCTCTCTCTCTCTCTCTCTCTCTCTCTCTCTTTAACACATTGCTTTATTAATTCCCCCACTCCCTAAGTAGTTAGAATGTGTTATATTTCCAGGAAGTGGGTGCAGAAAAGGAAAACAAATGAAAAGTTGTCTTTTGCATGCATGGCGCCAAGTACAGGGCTTTGGGCGCATTTTTCTCATTTCCTCCCCCAATAACCTTGAGATATGGATTTGATCGGCTCCCTTTGACACATTAGGAAACTTAAATCCAACAGGGAATTGATTGGTGAT
Source organism: Montemys delectorum (assembly GCA_019843815.1). Taxonomy (NCBI): domain Eukaryota; kingdom Metazoa; phylum Chordata; class Mammalia; order Rodentia; family Muridae; genus Montemys; species Montemys delectorum. The sequence continues at coordinate 11,748 of JADRCD010235582.1, forward strand.
GTGTAACATTTCCTCCATAATATTTCCTAAAGGAAATATGTTTCCTTGTTTTCTGATATCAGTTGTTAGGAAGGCTGGAAGAGGACCAGTTTATTTCCTTAAGATGGTTCAGAACTCTGTCATATGTCTCCTCTCAAAGCAATACCCAGAATTGTCTCTTTGCTTCTATATGGAGCATTATGCCACTAACAGAATGAACTGGTTTCTAAAATGCTAGTTTGATAAGAGTGGAGGGCTTTCTAAGGGAGAAACACTCTTAATTAAGTAGATAGGAATGAACAAGAAAGTGATTGAGGGTTTTTTTTTTCTGCTTCATAAAATGCACTTGGCTTATTTAAAATGCTGAAGATGTGCTTGAGTGCGTAGTCGTTTGTGCCTGGCCTGATGTTAGTATACTCCTTCATTAAATGGAAATACGCCTTTATTAAAATAATGTTCAATCAGCCACAATCCATCTACTCTCATATGACTGCTTTTGTTCTCAAACAATGTACTTAAACATGAATCATTTTTTGTAAGAATAAGCATATTGTTTGCTATTTTATTTAATACCCTATTATATAAACATCTCATTATTTCTATAGATTATTAAGAAAATGGCTGTGCCAACCTTTTTGATGATTTACCATAATATAGTAAATAAGATATGCCCCTGAAAATGAAAAATTAAATTGCTTTGAAAGCCAGTTTTTGGTCTCTAATGGGTAGTGACAATGGTGGCTGCCAGGCGTTAAGTACTCTGCATGGGCACTCTGCTAAGACATTTAAGAGCACATATGATTTCACCCAAGGAGAACAAAGGTCACAGGGGGTAGTTTTATTAATCTCCTTTAACAAATTCTGAAACTGAGGCCCAGACTAGTGGTGGCAGGCCCAGGACACGGTCAAGCTTACATTTAGGAACCTCTCTTGTGAGCCTGCTCCAAGGCTCTGTGCCCTTTGGCCACTGAGCCTGTTATACATACACATAGCTCTTATTGACAAAATTCCAAGGTCTTTCTAGTTCTGCCAGTGCCCACCACATGGCTTTGTGCTGGCATGGCCATGGAGAATAGATTTTCTCGAAATAAGGAGAAAATCTAGTTTCACTGCTTCCTTGCTGCACTGGCTTGCGTCATTACTTTAAAAGATGATATGTGGTAAGCACAAGATTGCCTTTGGGGCTTGTTCTACACAAATGTTTCTTTGATCAAATAAGAACCAATATGATTTTTTCCAGATGTTTGTGAATTTGTCTTGTATGTGAATTATGGTGAACAGACTTTGACCATTTATCTGTTAGTGCCAATGTTTTCTGAATGAATTTGAACGATTCCATGATATTTTGTGTATAATAATATTTCTCCTTTATCCTGGTTAAAAAAAAAAAGTCTTACACCGTGGTTGGCCTTGTGACATTTGTAGCTTCCATTTTTTTCGAGATTTATCTTTTATTCTTTGTTACTATGTATAGATCGATGTATGTCTGCATGTGGGGATGTGCACATGGGTGGAGCACAGAGGCATGGGATCCCCTGGAGCTGAAGTTGTGATGGTTGTGGGTGCTGCAAACTGAACTTAGGGCCTCTGGAAGAGCAGTAAGTGCCCTTAACCACTAAGGCATCTTCCCAGCCTGTAGGCGCCACTTAAAAAAGCAGACTCACAATCTAAAGGGTCACTTCTGCGGTGCTGGTTGCTAAGTTCAGTGGCAATTTGATTACGTGGTATTATTTTTCAAAACTAATTAGGATCAATAATTATGAAATTAATTAGAGAGGAATAATATTTCTCAATATTAACAAGTCAGGCTTGAACTTGGTTGAAGCCAGGTGCATAATTTTGTCATTTTTTTTTAACCACTGAAGTTATAAATAAATAGAACCATGAAGCTAAAGCGAACCTGACAGTGTTAATAGCCCTTTCCCCTGTAGAAACAACAGTTTACATTTCATTTAACAGAACTCAGTGTAGACACGTCTCCCTTTTGTTTGGTGCCTTTGGTTGTAAAGCATTTTAAAGCAAAGCATGGCCATGATACATCTCATGGGTCCTGGGGAAAGGATACATTTTCTTGTCAACTCCAATGTATTTTTCATGCCTATACTTTCCCAAAATGGAAAGAAACAAAAAAGAAATACTTGAGGTAGTTTCCCAGGCAGCCTCCAGGGGACTTTACATGATCTTTTCTGCCCTACTTATTAAGGTTTTCTAGGATGAAAAAATATGTCAGTCATTTCTTTTAAAATTTAAAGTGAAACACTCTGACTATATGCCTTGAAGTTGGGCATTTTAGTACACACACACTTACACAGGGAAATTTTTTATGGAAACAAACTCCACATGCGATCCTTCTGTAGAGTGTGTATGTGTTGTATGTGTGTGTGTATATGTGTATGTGTGTATGTGTGTGTATATGTGTGTGTATGTGTATGTGTGTATGTGTGTGTATGTATGTGTGTATGTATGTGTGTATGTGTATATGTGTGTGTGCGTGTGTCTATGTGTGTATGTGTGTGTGTACATGTGTGTGCATGTGTGTATGTGTGTGTGTGTGTGTGTGTGTGTGTGTGTGTTGGGCAGAGTTCAACTTTGAGTGCCTTTCTTCAGAAGCCATACATCTTGGTCTTTTTGAGACAAGCTCTCTCACTGGGACTTAGTTGCTCACTAGCAAGCCTCAGTGATCCTCCTACCTCTGTGTTCCAGGTGCTGAGGTTACAAACGCAAAACCCCACATCAGGCTTTGCACAGGCACTAGGGCCGAAGTCAGGTCCTCATGCTCGTAGGGAAGCAGTAGTGACTGAAACCAAGACTGTTATATTAAGACGAAACATCTGAAACGTCTAGAACATGATGGCCAGTCA
>JADRCD010235583.1:0-13331 GCA_019843815.1 Montemys delectorum
ACATAGATTAAATATAAACAAATTTACCACAAGCACTTTATTACTAAGTCTCCTAAACATAAAAGAAAATATATATTTCTTAAGTCTGCAAGAGAATATAAACAAATAAGCCTGAAAATTGCCTCAACCAGGTTCTACATAAGAGTACAAATTTGTCTTGGCAGAGGTGGTGCAAACATTTAATACCAGAACTTAGGAGGCAAAATCAGACATATCTCTGTGACTATGTGATTTCAAGGTCAGACCAGTCTACAGAGTTAGTTCCATGACAGCCACACACAAGGAGATCCTGTCTTCCTGTCTTGACAAAAAAAAAAGCTTAAACAATGCTGTATTCCCATTGTCTCCTCAAAATACAAAAATACTTAAGGAAGTTATTCAAAGATAGAGATGCTACTAAGTGAAATAAATCCATAAAAAGAGGATAAAGATAGATTCAAGTTTCTCTAACACTGTAGATGTACTGCCTTTACTATTGCTAGATTTTGACTGATGACTAAACAATAGGTCAGGAAAAGTAATAATTTTAATAACAGTATTCATCCATAATCCATAAAGAATGATGTGACATGGAATGATACATATTTAAAATTAGAGGAGGAAATAAACAATTTTTTATTATAATATTTTTGTTTTTAAGTTTTAAAAATAATATTATAATTAATGTTATATTACCATCATATTAAAAGTACTAATTATTATGGCATTGTTGATGGTTGGTCTTTTGCTTGTATTGTAATACTAAATTCTGGTCCCTATGATCTGGAGGAGTATGAGAGAGTCAGCATGAAACCAAGTGACATACCCAAGTACTCTATAGAACCTTGCTCCTCAAGTTATCCCTGGTTGGCAAATAGAGATGCCTATAACCAATACCTGGACAGATGAGAGATAGGTAGAGTTCTTGGGTTTCTGGGCTTGAATCTGAGGAGACTATGAATAGAGAGAAGAAGAGAGAGAGAAGAGGAAGCCATCATGGTGTAGATGAATGATGAAGAGTCATGAATGGTAGCCAATTGGAACTAAGAAATACCTAGATGGAACATGATGGCAAATTAGAAAATGGGGTTAAGGGTGGAAAATGTATTCTAATAACATAGAGGGTATATATCTGCCCAGCTCTAGTGCTGAATAAGGCTTATTATAAACATTAAAGCTGTGTAACCATATATTATATCATAATGATGTAATATATCATATTGATATATATGATATATGTTATTAACATATAATTCAAAATAAGTAAAAATAAGGGAGATTATATACAGAAATATCTGCAATGAGAAGAAATGACAATTATGTGTGTATGTATATATGTATATATATATATGTACATATATATATATATATATATATATATACCTGATTAGAAAAGCTGATATACCAAGCCAAAATTCTAGGTCTAGAATAAGTAGACTACAGTAACAAGCACATAGTCTGAGAACTCTACTCTGTGCAATTTAATCCAAAGAGAAAATAAGAAGTAAAAGTGTTAAAAATATATCTCCAAAGCTGAGAAAATATACCTGGGGTCAATTGTATTCCTAAAGACTGTCATTGCTTGAAGCCTTAGTCTATATTCTTCCTACATAGATTTGTGTAACTATTCAGCTCTACCAAAAATTCTCAGTCCCTATAGACAACTGGACTTGAATTCTATGAATGGCTGGAAAAGTATACACAGAATCACTCCTTGTTTTTCTATAATATATTTCTAATAGGCCTATCCGTATAAAAATTTTAAATCTAGGGATCAGATTTTTTTAATCTTTAATCTTTAGGTTTTATCTTGTGCCTTTTCCCTGCACATTTTGATTTAATACGCACTCTACAGAAAACTTCTGGAAAATCTCATTGCAGAAAAGAGACCCTTGGCCCTGTGAAGGTTCTATGCCCCAGTATAGGGGAACGACAGGGCCAGTAAGCAGGAGAGGATGGGGTGGGGAGCAGGGGGAGAGGAGAGGGAACAGGGGTTTGTTCTTGTTGTTTTTGTTTTGTTTTTTTGGGGTTTTTTGTTTTGTTTTGTTTTGTTTTTGGAGGAGAAACTGGGAAAGGAGATGTCGTATAACTTGTAAATAAAGGAAATATCTAATAAAAAAAGAAAAGAAAAGAAGTTGTTGGATAGAATGGTCTGAAATTGTGGTAATGCCCTATCTCTGTGCTATTTACAAGTAGGTACTAGTAACTGTTAACAAGTGTTGAATTTATCCAAGAATGATGATTTTAAGTTGAAATGAACTTCAATATTGATTTGGGGTTAGGTCTGCCATATTGCACAGTATTGGATTCTAGCCATTTAAAAGTGTAAGGGTGTAAAAAAGTTCAAATGTTCAGGGATCATCTTAATATAATTGATCTAGCCTTCACATATTAATCAGATTCCTATATGATCTACCTGCCAATAATTGATTCATTTTCTGAAAATAAAGGTACTGTAAATGAAATGGATCTAGATTTAGAATTTTTCATCCAAGTAGCTACAATTGCACACTGCTAACAAATCACTGAATATTCTGGAAAGATAAAAAGAAAATGTAAACAATGAAAACATTACATATTTAGAGATATATTTAAGGAAATCATGAAATATATGCCATCAATTTTTTAAATAGAAATAATATTAATTTTTCTCATAACAATGAAATAAAGCTAAAGGCTGGTGACAGGAAGAAATGAGAATGATACATTTACAAGGTTATTTTAAAATGCAGTTCATTTTTTAAAAATTAATATATTTATTTATTTACATTCAAATGCTGCTCCCCCTCCTGGTCCCTCCATAACAGATTCTCTCCCCTTGACTCCTTCATCTTTTCTCCTCTGAGAGGGTGCCCCCACCCCTGGTATCCTCCCACCCTGGCATATCATGTCTCTGCCAGATTATTCTCAACCTCTCCCACTGTGACCAGACAAGGCAACCGTAAAAGCTGAGCTGTCTGTCTGTTTCATATGTGCATGGGGTCTCCTTCCCGCTTCTCTATGTTCTTTTGTTGGTGACTCCAACTCTGAGAGCTCCCAGGTCCAGGCTTGTTGTCTCTGTTTGTCTTTCGGTGGAGTTCCCATCCCCTTGAGGGCCTTCAATGCTTCCCCCAACTTTTCCTTAAGTGCCCTCCAGCTCTGTCCCTTGTTCTGCTGTTGATACCTGCATCTGTTTCAGTCCACTGCTGGGCAGAGCCTCTCTGAGGACAGATATGCTTGGCTCCTATATGCAAGTATAGCTGAGTATCGTTAATAAAGTCAGGGATGGGTGCTTCCCCATGGGACGGGTTTCAAGTTGACCAGTTACTAGTTGGACTTTCCTTTTGTCTCTGCTTCCTCACTGCATTACTTAGACAGGACACATATTGTATTGAAAGGTTTGTGGGTGGGTTGGTGTCCTTACCCTTCCACTGGGGGTCCTGCCCGAATACAAGAGGCAGCCTATTGAGATCTCATGTCCCCATTGTTAGGCATCTCACCTAAGGTCACCAGCATTGACTCCTGGGAATCTCCCTATCCCATATCTCTGGGACTTCCTAGAGAGTCTCTCCTTCCGGAAACCCTAGAAGCTGCTGACCTCCATTCATTCTTCTGGGTCTCTGGGCCTCTCTCTTATGCCAGAAATGAAAACAGTAGTTAGAGAAAAAAAATCATAGCACTAAATATTTTAATAAAGAAATTAGAGACATCTCTTACTAGAAACTCAGCAGCACATTTGAAAGATCTAGAATAAAAAGAAACAAACACACCCAAGAGGAAGAGTTGGCAGGAAACAGTTAAACTCAGGGCTGGAAACAATCAATTAGAAACAATACAAAGAATAAAAGAAAAATACAAAAAAAATACAACCTAAAAACAAAAAACAAAAGACAGACCAACCCTTAGGTAAACTAAGTGAAAGACACAGAGACAGTATGTAAATGAACAAAGGGGAGACATAACAAAAGAAACTGAGGAAATAGCCTGTACTCCACAATGCTTGAAAATCTACACAAAATGGAGGAATTTCTTGACAGATGCTATATAACAATATATGTTCATGAACCACCAATATGTTAATGAATAAAGTAAAGTATATTAAAAATGATGCTCAATAGCTTTTTATCTTAAAATAGCAAATGGATCAAATTGCCTTCAATATGCAAATAGGATAAATACTGTGTTGTAGTTATCAGTCTTTTACTCACATCATACTAAAAAAAATGAAGCTGAAATACAGCATGAAAGAGACTCCTAGAGACTTTATTGTGGAAAGGAAATTGAACAAAAGCTATTTGCAACACATAGCATCGTTCACATACAACTTAAGGAAGATACTGTGGAATCTCTAGAGGACAGTTCTTTCACTGTGAGCAGTGGTAAGGATTGAGGAGCCAAGGAATCCTTTAAAGAAGAATTGGTTCTTAGGAGTATTTCTCAGAGTATATTTGTGTAAACTTTACTTTATATACTTTATTACTATGTATTATTCCTTGTTCATAGAACTTTGTTTTGTCATGATTTATATTGGAATAATTAAAAAGGAATGTGAAAAGAACTATTCAGAAAATTTATAAAGTTTTTTTATATATTATTCTAAACAGTTTTAAGTGAACAAGTAAATTTTTTCAATATTTTATAGATATATATCATCTCTCTCTCTTTCTCTCTCTCTCTCTCTCTTACACACACACACACACACACACACACACACACACAGATGCATACATATTAGGAAATGAAGCATTCTCAATGTTTTAAATGCTGCTTAGTTTAAGTATTTAAAATATTTCTAGCAGAAAGTTTTAATTAACAGTGTCTATAAAAAACTCAATATATTTCTACCTCTTAGAATTCAATATATGTAAGTGTAGACACTAGATCAATATACTACATCCTTAAGGGTGAGTCAGTTAATAGTAAGTAAAAGAAATCCATTTACCCAGTAAGCATTCTATCAAAAGGACGACAGGAATTGTCACTAAGACTGATCATGTAGCAACAAAGATTCAAAAATAGACTTGAGGGATTTTTCTTTGGGTTTGTTTTGTTGGTCATGATATAAATAACACAACAATTTTATTGTGATTTCCAGGTACACATGAAACTTATACATAAATTACCATTTTTTTCTTTGGAAAATGACTACACACTTGAATAAAGTAGTGAAATGATATGACTGGTGTAATCATAAATAAATACTATTTCAAGTCTTTTATGGTGAAAAAATTTAAAATGTAGGAGTATGTGAAGTGCCATAGCCACTTTATTTTATTGAATAAACAAATCCAATTTGTATTGTATTGCTGAAGCTGGCTGCAGAGGCAAATGCATAGTATAAAATATGGTGTGATGAGAATAAATGCTTTATTTAAAAGTGTGTGTGTCAACATTTATACATGAATTATATTGCTTCCTATCACATACTAAGTTGTATATTTAAGCAAAAGTTTAATTTTGCTTTTCTTTAGATTTCCCATAAGCAATATGAGGGTGGTAAATGATATTTAAAATAATTATCAGAACTAAATATGTTGGTATTTTGCCTCTGTATATCAAAAAAGCAGGTACATGTATCAGTCAATCAACATCTACAACATCTACATTTGCTTTTTAGCAGTTGTGAATAGGGAAGCAATGGATATGGGCACAGCACTACAACTGAAATTATGAAATTTGCAGGTAAAAAGACAAAGCCGCAAAATGTGTTTTCAGTGAGTCCAGAAATAAAATTATTGCCTGTTTTCCTCAAATTCTAATCTTAGGTTCAAAGTTTTAGAGTTCCTTGTTTAACTTGAATTGCCGGTAGGGCCAGGTAGCTAGCAAGTGACTACTGTACAGCAGAGAAAGAATATATATATATGTATAATTTCCTAGTAGAAGAATTTTAATCCAACAAGATAGCTTCCCTGGCAAGGAATCATATACAAAGGCTCCTAGGTCTGTGTGATCTGGCTAGAATGACACACTCTAAATCTCTCTGGCTAGAATACAGACAAGCCTTTATTATACTCCTTTGATCCCAAACAATGAAGGTAAGGTTAGAAGGAAGCAGCCATGTTTGAATGTGAAATCTAATTGAGGGCAGACAAAGTAACAAATGAAAGATTTGACAAAATGAGTCAGAGATAGTAAACACCCAGTTCTCACTAGAACAGATAGTAACAATAGGCAATTTAAGAGCCGCACAGAGTCAGTGCAAAGAATGATAGTGTTTGAATTCACTTCAGAGGCAAGTTTACCAAGAGTCTTATATAGACAGTTTGCAGAGAACATGCTAGACACAAGTGAAGACAGAATCAACCAAAGAGTAAGGAGCCAGAAGATTAAATTAAACTGCCAGAGTTAGTTTGTGGCATAACATAGCAATTCAGCAAGAAGCTGTGAGAAGATAGTTTGAATCAATGAGCTCCAAGAGTAGTCTAAGGCAGAACAACTGAATTGAACCAGCCATAGAGAGTTTACCAACTACTAGAAAGGGTGAACTTATTCAGCAGGAACCCACTGAGACTACAATTACATTTGGCAAATAAAATTTACTTTTTCATGCTCTCATATATTATGTCCCTACCTCACATTCCCCTTTCTTCTCTGCCCCAAGTCCCTCCTCCTACACCTTCCTTTTCCCCCAGATCCACTCCTCTGTTAGCCTTCAGAAAAGAGAGTGCACTCCAGGGATGTAAAACGAATGTGACATAGCAAGTTACAATAAGAAGAGGCATGAGTCCTCATATTGAAGCTCAATGAGGCAAGTCAATAGGGAAAAAAAGTGTCTTAGGAGTAGACTAAAGAGTCTGAAACACCAACAATTCCATTCCCACTGTTAGGAGTCTAATAAGACCACTAAGCTATACAGCCATAAGCATATGCAGAGGACAGAATCAGGTCCATACCAAATTCATGCTTTTCATGTCAGTCCTGTGAAAAACTATGAGCCCTGGTTAGTTGATTCTGTGGGTTGTCTGTTGAGGATGGGTCTGTTGCTATGTTTTGTGATGCTAAATAAGGCACCCAAGACCTACTTGTTCCAAAGATAAGAGTATAAATATAAACCCAGATGATACTATGTGACCTTGCCCTCAAGTTATTTCTGTTTGATAAATAATGCCTCCAGTCTACAGCTGAGCAGAATTGAGATACGTGGGGCTTTGTGTTCCCAACCAGTACAATGGAGAAGATCAGAGTGGAAAAGGAGGTGAATGGAGGAGGAAGCCACTATGGATTAGATGAGTCATAAAATAAAGTCCATGTGAGTTTGCTAATTGGAGTTAAGAGCATCCCAGATAAAACATGATAAATTAATTACTGGGAAGTGAACATAATAGCATGGAGTATAGATATCTTCTCAGTTCTTGTGCTCATTAAGATATATTGTAAAATATAAAGTTTGTGTCTGTCTTTTTTCCAGGCAGGGCAGAACGCTTGGATTCTTGTAAAACTTTCTACATGTCTCCTCTGGCTCCTAAATTCCTCCTGTTCATAAAATACTTTAAAGAAGAAGGAAAAAGTATAATACCTATATTATAAAAGTAGAGTTAGTGACTACACAACTAGTAAATTAAATCAAGTAGGGGCAAAAAGATAGGAAAGACTTGGTATGGAAAGTCTCTAACTAACAATGATATTAGAAGTTCATTTAGAAACAGAATTGTATTTAAAACATTTTAAGGAGACAAACAGTTGATGGATGAAAGATAGTCCTCCTATAAACCATGTTTTCAAACAAAATAATCACTGCTGATTGTGGAATACTTTCTAATGAGTTATGCAAGCCATAGAGACCCCCCCCAAAGAACACAAGCTTTCACTATTGTCCTTAGTTTCCCTTTAAGAGTAGACAATAATACTAGTTGCTGAAGATGACACACACTTTGATGTATGACATATAGAGGAATCAAGTTAGAACTCACCTGGGAGCTTCCTCCCTGTTGGCTAGCATTCACAACATTGGAATATACTACTAGAAGGAAACTCATTCACTGTATTAACTGATTCTGAGGTCTGTATGTTACAATATTAGCCTGCCAATTAGGATATACCAATGAGGAAAGTCGGATTGCATGCTGGGTGCTGTACATTCAGTCAGACACCCATGGCTGGGGAGGTCATAGACCCTAGTAGTGAACCTGTTACTACCATTACTGTAGTATGAATACAGTGGCAGAGTACCTTCTAAACAGTTTGGCTTATGCCCGTAGGTCGGTATGACTAGCAGCTTTGTTCAGACAAACTTCTGCTTGAAGTGTGCAATGATCAATGCACAGATGCCTGTGCAGTAGTGGCAGTAAGTGACTTGGATGCTCATCCAAAACAGAGCTTTGATGTCTCTCTCTCTCCAAATGCTCAAAGGATAGTGTGGAAGAGGGAACAGAAAGAATCTGAGAGCTGGAGAATGGGAATGGGAATTCTGAAAGTCTTTCTTCTACTGCACTCCTAAGCTCAAGCAGCTGTGGCTATGTGTGTAAGACTTCACAGTACTTGGCCTATTAGCATTTGGAGTAGGGTGGGAATGGGAGTGGAGTGGGGCAGGGTGTATGTGGGTATTCATAAAACCCCTGTACTCTATGAGTAGTAAGTTCAGGTTTCCCGGGAAGGGAGCCATCATGTTTTCTTCAGTAGTAGTGACCTGCACATTGTCATACTAAAGTAAGTAACCTTCCCCATATGCTCCTCTAGGCAACACTAACAGTTGTGGGACACAAGGAAAATCAAACAAAAAATAACTTTATCAGGAAGGAAGTGAACTCTCTTCAGAGATATAGTCTGATGAAAAGGAGGGAAGCCGTTTTGTACTAATTTCTAGTTCAGTGAATGAAAAGAACTTTTTCTGAGTATAACAAGGAGCATCTCTACAAGGATATGTCACTCAGCTGACATGGGTTTTTGTATAACAGTTGTTTCAAGTCTTTTTTTTTTTCACTCTTTTTTATTGTTATTTTTTTCCTATTTTTACACTTCAAATTGTATTCCCCTCCTGGTCCACATCCTCTGACTGTTCCACATCCCATACCTCCTCCCTGACCCTCTGTCTCCACAAGGATGTACTCACAGCCCTCAACCCCACCAGACCTCTAAACTCCCTGTGTCCTACAGTCTCTTGAGGGTGAGGTGCATCTTCTCTGAATGAACACGGACCCAGAAGTCCTTTGCTGTATCTGTGTTGGGGGCCTCACTTCAGCTGGTGTATGCTGCCTGGTTGGTGGTCCAGTGTTTGAGAGTTCTCAGGGGTCTAAATTAATTGAGACAGCTGGTCCTCACACAGGGTTGCCCTCCTCGTCAGCTTATTCCACCTTTTCACTAATTCAGCTGCTTCGATCCATTGGTTGGGTGCAGATATCTGAATCTGACTCTCAGCTGCGTGTTGAGTCTTTCCTGGGCAGTCATGTTAAGTACCATTTTGTGAGCTCTCCATAGCCTCAGTAATAGTGTCAGGCCTTGGGGCCTCCCTTTGAGCTGGATCCCCTTTCTGGCCTGTCACTGGACCTTTTCCCTCAGGGCTCTTCTCCATTTCCATCCCTGCAGTTCTTTCAGACAGAGACAATTGTGAGTCAGTTTTGATTGTGGGATAGCCATCTCATCCCTTACTAGATGCTGTGCCTTTCTGCTGGAGGTGAGCTCTAAAGGTTCCCTCTTCCCACTGCAGGGCATTTCATCTAGGTTCCTTCCCTTGAGTCCTGAGATTCACTTCACCTTCCAGCTCTCTGGTAAATTCTGAAGGGTCCCCCCAACCTCCTACCTGCGGAAGTTACCTGTTTCCAGTCTTTCTACTGGCCCACAGGACTTCAGTCCTTTTCCCCCACTTTGAATCATACCTGATAACATTTCCCTCTCCCCTCCCTGCCCTCTTTTCCTCCCAGGTCCCTCCCTCCCTCATCCCTTGTGGATGCTTCCTCCTCCCTCCCAAGTGGAACTTAGGCTTCCTTACTTGGGCCCTTCAGCTTTTTTGGCCATTTTGAGTTCTGTGGACCGTATCTTGGGTTTTCTGTACTGTTTTTTGTTTTGTTTTGTTTTGTTTTGTTTTTTTGTTTTTTACTAACATTCACAGTATGTATGAGTACATACTGTGCATGTCCTTTTGGGTCTGAATCACTCCACTCAAGATAATATTTTCTAGTTCCATCCATTTGCCTGCAAAAGTCAGGGTGTCTTCATTTTTAATGCCTGAGTAGTATTCCATTGTATAAATGAACCATATTTTCTGTATCCATTCTTCTGTCCTGGGACATCTGGGTTGTTTCTAGCTTCTGGTTAACACAAATAAGGATACTATGAACATAGTGGAACATGTGTTCCTATGGCATGGTGGGGCATCTTTTAGGTATATTCTCAAGAGTTGTATATCTGGGTTTTCAGGTAGATCTATTTCCAATTTTCTGAGGAACCTCCAGATTAATTTCCAGAGTGGTTGTATCAGTTTACTATCCCACCAGCAATGGAAGAATGTTCCTCTTTCTCCATATCCTTGCCAACATGTGTTGTCACCTGAGGTTTTGATCTTAGCCACTATGATTGGTATAAGGTGGAATCTCAGGGTCATTTTTTATTTGCATTTCTCTGACCACTAAGGACTTTGAACATTTCCTTAGGTGCTTCTCAGCCATTCGAGATTCCTCTGTTGTGAATTCTCAGTTTAGTTCTATAGACCATTTTTTGGTTGGGTTGTTTAGTTTTTTGGTGGTCAGCTTCTTGAATTCTTTATATAATTTGGATATTAGCCCTCTATCAGACATGGAATTAGTGAAGATGCTTTCCCAGTCTCTAGGTTGCAGATTTGTCTCATTGACTACGTCCTTTGCCTCACAGAAGCTTTCCAGTTTGATGAGGTCCTATTTATCAATACTTGAACTTAGAGCATGAGCCATAGTAGTTCTTTTTAGGAAATTTCCCTCTGTGTCAATGAGTGTAAGGCTCTTTCCCACTTTCTCTTCTACTAGATTCAGTGTATCTAGTATTATGTAGAGGTCTTACCTAATGGAGTAAATGCAAACTGGTGAGTAGGGCCATGAAACCTCCACTCTCTCCTATTTCTATATAGCATATTAATGTCACAGAAGGAAGTCTCATCTTTGGCAGTGGAGCCACAGAAATGTCTGAATAAAATCTGAGGGTATACAATTGTTGTATATAATTACTTTCTCAGAAAACTCGACATATTTACCAGTTGCATGACCTGATAAATAAATGCACAGAGATGATACAGCAAAAGTATTCACTATTACATGTTTGTATGCACCAAGCCAAATAGGAAAACAGGATAAATAAGGAAATTCAATTTCAATCATAGTGTATAAGCTATTTCAAGATAAATTTAACAAATGTAGGCCTACTTCACAGAAATAATTAATTTGTTTCTCATCAAAATTATTTTACATGGTAGGTCACTTTTGATATAATTTCAAATTCCTATACATAGACTTTATTATAAAACTAATCTATAATTTATGGTTTGAAATTTGAGCATCATGCAGGTTTTTAATAACTGCTTAGTGACTTCTGCTAGTGGCTTACACTGTTTATATGATTTCTTTTGTATCCTAATAAATAATTTTAGTTGATTCATTGTTTTGAACAAATAGGGAAGCAAAATATGTAGCAATTTATGGTTCTGTGAATTTGGAGATTAGATTGTAACCTTTTTATCCTATACATTTATAGATTTATATTTCTTATTATTAAAATATTACTTTGTAGTACTGAAAATATTACAAAACCGAATTGTAGGAATTTTCTAAGCTGCAAGTAAAGTTGTGAATGATAAAATTTATGAGCTTTTCTAGCATATTTCCACTATCAGATTAGCCTGCTGTGAACACGCCATGATCCCATTACAGAAAGTATATACGTTTAATGACAGATGGAAATAATTTGAAAATAAATTTTGTAAGATATTGTGATTTTAGCCTCCAAATATAATATTACATTTTAAAGTATTTATCTGAACTAACAATATAAGATTTTTATTTGAGGAATCTAATATAAACAATTTACACATCATCTGTACAGTGTTCTCTTAATAACCTAAATGTGATAGGAGGGGTTTTGGAAGTCTGTCCTTTATCTCTTCACCCTTCCTTCCTTCCTTCCATCTTTTTTCCTTCTTTTATTCTTTCCTATTTTTCTTTCTTTGTTTTTTTCTTCATTTTTTCTTATTTGTTCCTTTTTTCTTAATTTATTTCAGGGTTTACATTTGATAAGAAATGTGTGCTTTATTTGTTTATTAATTTCAGTTTTTGATAGTCTTAAATATATAAAATATATATTATACAGAATACTGTTTTAATCAATTTAACTTATGTTACTGAGTTCCTGATGGCATTTCAGTTCTAGACACTGGTTACTCATCAAGTTGCTCATGCCAGGAAGGAGTCTGTACAAAAATCAATGCCATTACCAGGTGCTCTATCAATCCTAAGATAGTTCTTTCTTCTCTTGGCACCAGGTCAAAAAAGTAAAATGAAGGCTTGCAGTCATCAAATGCATTATTGTTCTCTTCTTCAGTTCATGTCTTTATATACATGTATACATGTATACTCGCTTTATATACATGAAGCGAGTGACAGTGTGCATTTTAAGAAGTGCTTGATAAAATACACATATTGAATACAACTATTGTTATTATTCTTTAATGAAACCCAAATAGCATGAGAGTGCAGAATAAGAAAATCAACAAATATCAAAACTAAGTCAAGTGAATGACAAGAACTACAAATGGGATTTAGGAAGGTTATAAGTTTGAGAGAAGAAGTAGACGGTAACATTTTTAAAATTAGAAAATATCAAACCAATTTATTCGAATGGAATAAATTGCAATAGATCAGCCACGTTCTGTGTTTTTAAGACATCTACATTTTAATACTTAGTAACTAGTCATTAAAAAGAACAAGTTGAAAGTGATTTTGTCTGTAGATGTCCAGGGTCCAGATAAGATAAAAGAAAATTGTATAATCCTTCAGATAATAATAAATGGCAACATTGTTATAAATACTATGGAGAACTAATAGAACAACAAAACTTTAGATAGCTGGTCAGTTTTGAAAGCATATGCAAAAAAATGTACTAAACCAAAAATCTTTCCAAATATCAGTGCAGGTAAAACTATGTATGTATATAAAAAAATTAAAGTTATTTTATTTATTTCATATAAAACTCAATTAAAAATGAACAAAGACCTAAGTTAAAATATGAATGACAAATTAATACAAAATGATATGGAAGCATTCTAATGTATTGGTATAGATAAGATTAGTTTTAGACAGAATATCAAAGGCATCAAAGACAAAATGAAATAAATGATATTTTATCAAATTAGAAGTATCTGCATAGCAAAGGAAATATTACAATTTAAAAACAGCTTCTAGATAGGCACTTGGCCC
>JADRCD010235585.1:0-17260 GCA_019843815.1 Montemys delectorum
TCTATGCCCTCTTTTGGCCTTCCTAGGATTCCATACTCACACATGCACACACAGAAACCCCTAAAATCTTTAAAGAAAAAAATTCCACCAAAGCGCTTGTCATGGCTTAAGCTCTCATTAAATGCCAGGTCTATTATTGCTAAATAGTTTATATCCAGACAGACTTCTCAGTTGATATGGGAGAGGGTATTGGAGGAGGCTCATTAACTCTTTACAATAAATATTTATTTGGGCACTTCGTTGAAAAAGAAATGTACTGTAAAAACCAGGCCCACTTCCTGTTCTCAGGAAGTTTTCCGTCTCAGGGAGAATTTACGTACTAAATAACCAATGCCAAGATCAATTTGCTTCACCAAGCTCTGGTGAAGACTGTGAAGGACAGGGCAGAGTGAGAATACAGTGTGGCACTTCATCTAGACTGGCTACGGGTGAGGCCCAGGGAAAGCCTTTCTGGCAGAGTGATGTTTAAGGAGGAGTGGAAAGATATTTTGGAGGTGAGCAAAAGAAAGAACTGTCCAGGTGGAGTTATCAGTCAGCGGGCAAGGCCTCAGGTAGGATGGGGCCTTACTTTGTGCTGGTACCTGAGAGGAGGCTGGAAGGAGAGAGAGAGAGAGAAGGGCAAAGATGAACTTGGGAGGTAAGCAGGAACCTGAGAGGTCTTCGTTTGCTCAGCTCATCCTCCTTGGCTGTGCTTCAAGTCCATCGGACTTGTGCGGGCTTCATGGCCCACAGTACTTATGGCTTCTGACTTCCAGAAGGTTCTGCCGTTTGGGGGATGGGTGGGTGAGGGAGGGGGTGGTTTGGCACCATAACTGCTTTGGGAGCATTCTACTGACAGGTGGCACTCCTTTATGGTTCTAGCTCTCCCCGAGGTTCAGGCTCTGGGTGATGACATATTTATTCCTACGGTAACTATGCCTGCTCTTCTAAATGTTGGCTTTTCTCACTGACTTAGTTAGGGTTTCCATTGCTGTGAACAGACACCACGACCAAAGCAACTCTTATAAAGGACGACATTTAATTGGGGCTGGCTTAGAGGTTCAGAGGTTCACTCCATTATCATCACCAAGGCAGGAAGCAGAGTGGTGTCCTGCGGACATGGTACTGGAGAAGGAGCTGAGAGTTCTGCATCTGGTTCTAAAGGCAACCAGAAAGACTGATTTCCAGGCAGCTGGGAGGAGGGTTTCTCAAAGCCCACTCCCATAAAGACACACTTTCTCCAACAAGGATATACCTCTTAATAGTGTCACACCCTATGGGCCAAGCATATTCAAACCAACACACTCCCGTTGTCCACCTTACTCTGAATTGCCCCTTGCTAGGGTTTTAGCCATGCTTCCAAACTCTGCTCATACTCTGACTGATAGACAGAATCACAATTTGGAGTATTTTTGAAAGGTTTTTCTTTTGTTTATTAAATTGTGAATATGTGCCCATTAGTGTGGTGCCCATAGAGGCCAGATGAGCTGAAATCACAGATAGTTGTAAGCTGCCTGACATGGGTGCTAGGGGCAAAATCTGGGTCCTTTGGAGGAACAATACACACTCTTAACTGCTAATCTATATGTCCAGTCCTTGAGACCTTTTAAAAGAGCATTTAAATTTTTTTCTGTATGTGTATGAGTGGGTGCATACATGCCATAGCATACATATAGAAGTCAGAGGATAGCTCTGTGGGGTGCGTTCTCTCCTTCAACCTTTACATAGGTTCCAAGGATTTAACACAGGTTGTCTGACTTGACAAGCACACATTTTACCCAGTGAGCCATGTTGTCTTTATCCTGGCATGGAGGACTTTTCATGTCAAATTAAGGACTTACTAGTTTTAATAATTTTCTTTTTGTAGTCCCAGATGGCCCTAGGGCCTAAATCCTCCTGCCTCAGACTCCCGAATGCTAGGATTATAGGTATGTAGCCAAAGGTGACTTTGAACTTGTGAACCCTCTAACTCTACTGCACAAGTGCTGGGATTATAGATACGCATCAACCTGCCCTGTTGTGAAGTACAGGGGTTCAAACCCAGGGTATCATGCATCCTAGGCCAGCATTCTACCAACTGAGCCTCCTCTGTTTCTTTTAACACCTCTCTCATTACTTCTTGAACTGCTATGGAGCCTACGTTCCTTTTCAGAAGGCCTCTCAGCTTTCATGGGTCTACAATTCTAAGAGTCCCCTCTGCCCTACCCCACCCCCCACCTCACATATTTCAGGCTCCTTGGAAAACTTGTGTTCCTTTCCTGCTTCTAGACCTGGGTAGGGAGAGATGTTTGGCTTTTCTTCTTTGATGCAGATATTAACCATAGTCCTCTCTCTAGATTTTTGAAGGATTTGCAAGCACCTCTTAGTCTGGGCACCCATAACCTTTCTTGGGTTGTAATCTGGGTCGTGTTACTAGCAGGAGGAAACCTGAAGTTGTTTTCCATGACAGAGTCAAACCTTAACCCTTCGGGTATTGCTTCCTAGGCCCCACCTCCGGATGGAAGAATGCTTCTGTGCCTTTGCTCTGGGTTAGGATTCAAGGCCAAGCAGTGATGATGTGGGCTACCACTTCAACGGGCACCACTGAAGCCTGTCGACATCCACATCCTTTTTCTCCATCGTCTGAGATGTCTGCTTTCTTTTGCTTTCTTTTACATTGTATTTATCTTCATGTAGTACTTTTTTTTTTTTTTAATTTTATAACTCCGTACTTCTTGAGAATGCGTCTTCATGCTGTCAGCTGGATTTTTGAAGCTCTTTGGATATGAAAAGCTGCCAAGGCTTGGTTCACACTCTGTGTGTGGACCCTCCCAGAGGTGAGGCTGCTTCTTAATGGGTTGACTTCACTGGTCCCAGAACCTATTCCTTTGTTCTTGTTAATGCTAAGTATGTGTTCTGGCGACACCCCGTGATTATAGAATTTAAGGATCCTGTGCATTGTTCAGCTTGCCTTGGTCTCTGTGTGGTGAAGCCGCTTTTCTGTGTGTGTGCTGGCAGTGCTTCCAACCATGAATTGAATCTCGTAGTGAAACTTACTTTCTCTCAGGAAGGCTTACCCTTAGGAATGTTCTTTTTCTATGATTTACCCCAGAGAGAGTTGGGTCATGGACTTGGCCAGGTAAGTGAAGATCTGAGAGATCTAAATACCTAATGGGAGAAAACCAAATGGAGAAACAGATGGAATATTTCATTACACACTCCGTCAACATCCTAAATACAGATTCTTTCCCTTCACAAAAATTGGTTTTTGAGATAGGGTATCATGTAGCCCAGGCTGGCCTAGAACTCTCTATGGAGCTGAGGACCTTGAACTTTTAATATCCCTGCCTCTGTGTTCATTCAGAGATGAACTGCCAGGTCTGGGTTCATTCAGAGATGATGCACCTAACCCTCAGGAGACTGGAGTGCTATAGGTAGGTGCTATGACAGTCAGTTTCTGCTCAGTTGTGAATGGAACCCAGGACTTCCTGTAAGTTGGATGAGCACTTAACAAACTAAACAACAACCTGAGCCCTTAGCCTTTTTTCCTCTACAAAAGAGTCTATTCATTATTTTAATAGTAAATATAACATACTCATGTGTCCCCTACCTATCCTTTAACCCAGAGATTCAACTCTTAGGTAGTTAGCCAGAAGATCAAAAAACTATATAAAAATATTATGGAAAAATGTTCTTAGCAGCTTTATTCATAATAGCAGAAACCTGAAACGTGCAACAACGGAGTTTCAGTGAACTGACTGGCTGCCATCATCGGAGTGAAATCTGACTCAGCAAGAGAAATGAATAAATTACTAAGATAGGCAACATCCTAGGCTAACAGCGAGGAAAAGCACTCGGGCACTAAACGATATGATTCTATTCTTTTGAAATGCTAGAACAGGAAAAGATGAGGTGAAAAAAAAAGTTAGCACTGTGATTTCCTGAAGTGAGGTAGAAAGAATTGTGTGAACAGGAGAATTAAAAGGGGAAGTGCCTGTGCATCAGTTTAAAGATCAGAATGTGGGGTTAGTGAAGATTTTTTTTCCCAATCTGTAGTTGCCGATTTGTCTTATTGACTGTGTCCTTTGCCTTACAGAAGTTTCCAGTTTCATGAGGTCCCATTTATCAATTCTTGATCTTAGAACATGAGCCATTGGAGTTCTGTTTAGGAAATTTCCCCCTGTACCAATAAAGTTCAAGGCTCTTCCCCATCTTCTCTTCTATTAGATTCAGTGTATCTGGTTTTATGTTGAGATCCTTGATCCACTTAGAAGCTGAGGAGGAGGGTGACCCTGGAGGAGGACCAGCAGTCTCAATTTACCCGGACCCCTGAGATCTCTCAAACACTGGACCACCAATCAGACAGCATACACCAGCTGATATGAGGACTCCAACACACATACAACGGAGGACTGCTGGGTCTGTGTTTATTCAGAGATGATTGCACCTAACCCTCAAGAGACTGGAGGCCCCAGGGAGGTTAGAGGTCAGGTGGGGCGGGGAGTTGGGACATCCACGTGGAGACAGGGGGTGGGGAGGAGGTGTGGGATGTGGAGTAGTAGGGTGGACAGTGGGAGGAAATAAAATACAGAGTGTAAAATTAATTAATTAATTAAAACTAAAAAAAAAAATCAGAATGGTCCAGAAACCTCATAAAAGAAAAGTTAATCTTTTCTCTCTTCTTTAGCAATTTTGTTTAAAACTCATTGGATTTTCCCACCCTTTATGCTGTCTGCCCAGGTGTAAACAAACATCTCTGCCCATAAATATGTTTTAGAACATGCCATATATGTTTCTTGCTTTAAAAACTAATACAGGGCTAGCAAGATGGCTTAGCAAGTAAAGGTGCCTATCATCAAGTCTACATTTGATCTTCAAGATCCCCATGACAGAAGGACAGACTGATTTTTGTAAGTCTTTAGCCCAGGCTAGCTCCAATTCTCAAGGATGGCCTTGGATGTCTTATCCTCCTGCCTCCACCTCTGAATGCTAGGAAGGCTGGGATTATAGGTAGTCATGTGGCACCAGGCTACTTTATGCAGTGTTAGGAGTCAAAGCCAGGACATTGTGCTTCCTAGGCAAACACTGCACCATTGAACCATGTCGAGCCCTCAGATATTTATGTTCTTGACGACATATCTAAAAATTTGTTGTCTTATCTAAGGCCTACATTTTCTTTCAAGAGTTTCATAGATTTAGTTCTTACATTCAGATGGTCCATTTCAGTGACTTTTCTTTTTTCTTTTTCCTTCTCCTCTTCCTCTTCTTTTGGAAAATATCTTGCTATATAGTCTAGATTGGTCTCAAACTTGCAATCCTCCTGCCTGTGCCTCTAGAGTGTGAGGTTTATAAGCATGTGCAGGGGCTCCAACTCTTATTCTTTTGCTTGGAGATAGCTAGTTGTCCCCGCACCATCTACTGAAGAGATTATTCTTTCCTCTGATGATTTATGTTGGTGCCTTGCTGAAAATGAATCGATCCTGCTCAGAAATGATTCCCAGTATCAATGATAATAACACGAATGATTGCTAGCTTGTAGGTTATCTCAAAAACCTTTGCCCTCTCCTACTCTGAGGCCATTCGTTTCAGAAATGGTTCTGGGATTTGTAATCTTGCGTACTACTGTTCCGAGCACACTGAAGCAAAGCACTCAAGCGCCAGAAGGGTGAGCTTCTATAGGGTGTGTGAGTAAATAACATCAACTTTCCCTTATCTATTAGGTGGGGAAAGAAGAGTACTTACACATAGAGTGTTTATGAGGATGGAGTAGGGTTTAAAAGATGCCTTTTGAACCATACACCAGGGGGACAACTGTAAAATATTTTACAACTAAAGCAAGCAAACTTTCTTTCTTGCTCTGGCAAGATTTGGACTAGGATGCCAGAAAACAAGGGTTGCTCTTTGATTAACTGGCTGAATGACCTTGCCTAGTGGCTTGGCTCTCACTTAGCTTCTCAATTTCCTGGTCTGCTAAGTGCAGGCACTGACGACAACTCTAATCACTGTTCACAATTATTAGACTGAAACCGGTGAGTGTGGATGTGTCAATGTGCATCAGAAAACTTGCTGTTCCAGCCACTGTGAACAATTTATGAGTTACTTTCATTCAAGAAAAAATGGTCTTTGACTCGTTTACAGTAAGTGATTTATCCCTGTTGGGGACCAACCACAAGCAATGTTTACCCCAATAAAACATTAACATGAGGTTTCTTACCACTTATCTGGGCAAAGGCCAAGGCCTGGTATTTGGCTCAAAGAAAGTAGTTATACATTGTTTAATAGCAACCAGGCCCTTGGGCAACTCTCAATAAATGCTTTTGGTGTCTGGATTAGAATGTAACTAAGGAGCACCTCAACCGCAGCCTTTTATTGATTGCTTAGACTGTGTACGCAGTATGCTTTACAAAAAAAGGAAGAGTCCTGGGGCAGGATAAATAGTTTAATTGACAGAGTGCTTACCTGACATTCATGAAGCCCTGAGTTTGATCCCCGACATCACATAAACTTGGCGTAGTGGTACATCACTATAGTCTTAACACTTGGGAAGTAGACATAGCAGGGTCAGAAGTTGAAGGTCATTCTGGCTATATAGTGAAGAATTTGAGGTGAGCCCTAATTCATGAGACCCTGTCTCAAACAAACAAGAATCTGAATAACCTTAATTTACATTGTGACAAGCTTAGGACCTAAGCCTTTAGCAGCTCCATTTACTACCTTGTGGAGTTAAGGGGAGGAGGAAAAATGGTCTGCCCCAGGGAACTTGATTTGTAGGAAAGAAGCGGTGAGCCGAATAATAGTAGCAGCCCGAAGAACTAGCTGTCTCATTGAGAAAGGCATACATCATGCAGCTTTTCTCGATGTTTCTCCCCACCTGGACAGGTCCTTTTAGATTCACTGGACTCTGAAAAATGTTGATCTCTGGGAGATACAAATATGATCTAATGGTTATAGACAGGACATGATGGGGAAAAAAAAGATCTCATTAGTTGTTGCTAAATGTGTTACAGTAGCACCAAAGAAGCCAAGCAGCTGGAAATATTAATCCCTCTGCCACATCTGGGTGTTATTTTTACTTGAATAACTCAAGTTTTGAAAAAAAATTGTTTCTTTAATCCTCAGACATTTTACCTGGTATAAGAAGAGGCATGGCTGTGGGCAAGAATAGTTACTGCCCAGAGGATGGGATTTTTCCAGAAGGCGGTAAGAAGGCAGAACGTCATGAGAATGAGGCTAGAGTACCGAGATTAAGATCCGGAGATTTCCAAACAGGAACTTCCTTTGGCAGCTTTTCTTCTTAGGTGCTTTCCCTTTTAGCCACAGAGAGTCACACTTGGTGTCTATAGTTTGACATGATTTATCCCAGGTTCTGAAACTGCCTTCGGCTCCTCCCTTCAGCAAAGTGTAGACATAGCCTGATGTGGTGGCTGGCATGTGCCTGTTGTCTCAGCACCTGGCAAGCTGAGGCGGAGGATCAACACCAGTCTGAGGCCAGTTGGTTCCACATATCAAGAGCCAAGCTAGTCAGGGCTATATATCTAGCCCCTCCCAGATTGTTGAAAACAACAAAAGTATGCACACACACACACACACACACACACACACACACACACACACACAGCTTCTTATCAGCTGTACCTCAGCTTCCTTACCTGTGAAATGAAGGTAATTCTACCACCTAGGGTTTTGGTGAGGGTTAACTATACGGGCCTAGGAAGGAAGGAAAGAAGGGAGAGAGGGAGGGAGGGAGGGAGGGAGGGAGAGAGGGAGGAAGGAAAGAAAAAAGAAAGGAAGGGCTGTCTCTCTTGTCAGACTCTTCTCTTCACCTCTCTCCCTCCCTCCAGGTCTTCAGAGTGATCTGTTGCCAGAGAATAAACAACTCAAATCGGCAATGTCAAGATGTTTCTGGAAGGGACAAGCTCCTTTCCTTATGTTGGAGAGGGAGGTAAAACTCTAGCCGGAGAAGTGACATTCCAGTAGCTTGGTTAATGAGCACCTGGAGAGTGTCACAGGAGGCCAAGGGCTTCAGCCTCCTGAGCTGAAACTTGCTCTTTTATGTGTTGTGATGGAATCCTGATATGGAGTGCGCTTCCTTCCCTAAGCCATTAAAAACATCAGTGAGAACTAAAGCAGCACTAAAGCATACTCTCCAGATGAAAAGCACACTGTGTGACTCTGAGACGCAGCGCACATTGGCGTCCTGCCTGAGGAGTGTCCTTCTGTTGCAGAAGGGAACCTTGGATGTCAGAGCTGAAGACAACAGCATGGGCTGGGGAGATGGCCTGCCATGGCAAGCACAGGGACCCAAGTTAGAATCCCCAGAGCCCTTTGGAAAGCAGAGTGGTTAACAAGTCAGCAGTCCCAGACTCCTACGCTAAGTTGGTTTGTGAGGACAAGACCTTTCCCTAGAAGCTTGTAGACCAGCTTGAGTGACATATGCAAGAGATCCTGCTTTAAATAAGATTGGGCACCTAAGGTTGTCTTCTGATCGCCACATGAACATTCGCATACAGCACACATACACATGTAACTACAGCACACATGTACATGTACACATGGTATATACACATACACAGTATACACACAGGCATACACAGCATATATACATACACACACAGCACATACACATGTACACATGCGCACAGCATGCACACATGCACACAGCACATACAGCATACACACATGCACACATGGCATATACACATGCACACAACATATGCAGCATGCACACACAGCACACACATGTACGTGTGAGTGCACATGCACACACACACACACACACACACACACACACACACACATTTCTCATACACTTCTTGTCTCCCTGTTTCTTTTAGCTTCCTGACATTGCTATAGCACATCTCAAGTGTGACCGTAAGCACTCCGTTGGAGGAGGGCCTTGTTAAGTGCTTTGGGTCTTAAAAAATAAACAGTGCTTAAGCAGTGAAGCAGGTTGTGGTGGCATGCCCATGTAATCCCAGCACCTGAGCGGTGGACACATGATGATCAAGAATTTCAGATTACCCTTAGCTACATGTGTTAGATGTTAGCCTGGGGTACATGAGCCTCTCATTCGTCGTCTCTTCCCCTTTCCTTGCCTTTTTCTTTACCCTCCCCCTTTCTGTGAGGCTGAGGTTCAACCTAAGGATTTAGGCACTTTAGGCCACCTCTCTACCTCTAAGCTGTATCCCTAGTTAGCCTGTGAGGCCCTTCTCTCTTGACTCAAAGGTCTGCCTTCAATTCACTCTCCTCTACCAGTTCCTGACCTTCAACAGTCAGCCGGGAGTAAGGGAAGGGCATATACAAGGCCCTAGATTTGTCTGCCTCGGTTCCTTTCCTGCTTGCGGATTTTGGCAACTAAGTATCAGATTCCTTTGTTGTGAATGTGGCAGCCTTAATTTCCTCCCTGCCTCCTGATTGTATAAAGATGGACTGGCAGTGGATATTTAGTTACTGTTAGGTCTCAAACCAGGGACAAAGAGCTGCGGTCCTATTAACAGATCAAAGCAGACTCTGGCCACCAGGTTCTCCCAGCATCCCTCCGTCCCTCTCTGCTACAAGGTATGGATAGTATACCCCAGCCCCTTACCTTGAACTCTCCAGCCCAGGAACTGAGCTGTCCTTCCCTTAACTGCTATTCACTACATAGTCCAGTCATTTGGGGGCACACTGATCCTTTTTACCCTCTTGGTCTTGGTCTCCTTTTTAGCCTCTTGGTCTCCTAGTCTCCTGGCTGTCCCCTTCCCACTCTCCTCACATGGCCTTACTCTCTCATAACTACAATAAACCATCCCCTCCACCTATCTGTCTGTCTATCTATCTATCTATCTATCTATGAGCAGCCGTGTCTTTTCTTTTTTTTTTTTTTAATTCAGTGACTATAAAAAGAGATGGATAATGTTGCCAGGTGCCTGTCCTGAGAGCTGGCTGGCTGCAAGCATTCTCTAACAATTTAGTTCTCATTGTGATCTTTTAGTATGTTACTCTCTTCTATCTGCTAATTTAGCTCACTGGGATGCATGGCTTAATCATTCATTTATTCATTCATGTATTCATAAACCTAGCTTTTAAAAATTACATTCATTTAGAGAGCGAGTATGTGTGTGTGTGTGTGTATGTGTGTGTGAGAGAGAGGGGGGGTATAAAGCCCAGTGTACCCCTCCCTCAGATAGGATCATTAACTCATTTTTGCTCTTGTTTCAAAGACACTACCATCTCCTCAACTAAGTGACTTTAAATAAATCCTATGTCACATTGTGCACCTGTAAATATTTTCCATATACATCTCAAAAATAAGTGATCTAGAAAGGTACCAGAATGCCATTATTTTGTCTTAAAAAAAAAAAAAAAAAAAGCTGGTCTGAGTGGTGGTGGCACATGCCTTTAATCCCAGCACTTAGGAGGCAGAGGAGGGTAGATCTCTTGAGTTCCAGATCAGCCTGATTTACAGAGTGAGTTTCAGGACAGCCAGGACTATACAGAGAAACCCTGCCTTAAGAAAAAAAAAAATTAAACTGGATGTGGTAGTTCATGCTTATAATCTCATGTTGGAGGCTGAGGCAAGAGGATCATGATGAGTTTCAGGGTAGCCTGAAAACACACACACACACACACACACACACACACACCCCAAAAGATAAAAGATAACAGTAAAATGTTTATGTGGCTGAAAGGTAAATCTCAAAAACCAAGTTATAGTCACAGCTCTAGTTCCTCATCTTATCCCTTCTACCCTGGTCCCTCCCTTCTAACAAACGGGTAGCATTCTATTTTTAGATATTTGTAATCACATTATATGTAGCCATACAACATGCATCCACGAATGTACTATACATGTAAGTGCAAATGTGTTTGAACCAGCTGAATGAAACCACATTTCTGTCTTGCTTTCCTGTTTGTGACCCGAGGACTCATAGCATTCCAAGGACTCTTCACGTATACATATGTTATTAGTTATTTGGCCAGCTCCATACTAATGCACATTTTGATTGTGTCTATTCTTTTACTATTCCTATTGTCCTGGTTTGGTGCTTTCTTTGTTTTTGTCGAGACAAGCCAGGGCCATCTGGGAAGAAGGAACCACCCTTGAGAAAGTGCTTCTATCAGATTAGCCTGGAGGCAAGTCTGGGAGGCATTTTCTTGATTAGTGACAGGTATGTGAGGGCTCAAGCCACGGTGGGTGGTGCTACCCCTGAGCAGGTGGTCCTGAGTTGTATAAGATAGCAGGCTGAGCAGGTCAATCAGCAAGCCAGTCAGCAGCACTTCTCCCTGGACTCTGCTCAGTATCTGCTTCCAGGTTCCTGCTTGAGTTTCTGCCAGAGTGAAGTAAATGCTTTCCTCCGCAAGATGCTTTTCGTTAGTGTTTCAGTACAGATATAGAAAGTAAACTGAGACATCAACCAGCCCCAGTTCATACTTGACACAGCGCGGACAACCCTTCCTTTCCTTGAGTGCACAGGTTTGGGATAGATATTTGGAGTGGGATTTTGGGGTCAAAGAAAAAAAATATCAATAAGAATTCTGGGGGCTGGAGACTAGAGAGACAGCTCAGCGGTTAAGAGCACTGACTGCTCTTCCGAAGGTCCTGAGTTCAAATCCCAGCAACCACATGGTGGCTCACAACCATCTGTAACGAGATCGGACGCCCTCTTCTGGAGTGTCTGAAGACAGCTACAGTGCATTTGCATATAATAAATAAATAAATCTTAAAAAAAAAAAAAGAATTCTGGGTGCTGGAGAGATGTTTCAGGGGCCTGGGGAGATTGTTCAACGGTTAAGAGCACTGACTGCTCTTCCAGAGGTCCTGAGTTCAATTCCCAGCAACCACATGGTGGCTCACAACTATCTGGAATGGGATCCGATACACTCTTCTGGTGTGTGTCTGAAGACAGCTGCGATGTACTCATATAAATAAAATGAATACATCTTAAAAAAAACAAAAGAATTCTGTATCAGGGCCTGGTTCTTCGCTGTAGTGTATCATTTGCCGTTCTCACCACTGATGAACACAAGGATCTATTTCTGCACAGTCTTATAAAACATGCTAATTCTTTGGCTGTTTCGCCAATAATTCTCATTTCTATCCCCACCCCCACCCCCACCATCTCATGAAGTTCGGGCTGTCCTCAGATCCCTTGGGTAATGCAAGCTGGCCTCGAATTCATTATCTTCTGTGCAGAGGTCATGTGTGTCACAATCTGCGGTTTAAGGCTGACATACTGTGTGTTTAGAAGTCATTTGCATTTCTCTTAATGTTGCCCGTGCCATGCACTTTAAAAAATACAGTTGACCTGTTTCTCTCTCCTTAGCTCTTTTCATGCGATGATCTCTGATAGGCATCTTCCTATACATCTGGATGGCTGCCTTCTTGGCTCCTCCTTCCAATGCTTGCCCGGCAGTCAGGATCCTGGCTTGGTGGCGCCTCTGACTTTAATCTTCTCTAATTAGCCTTCTACTGTTTAAATGTACAAAGAGCCATCTCTTCTAGCCAGGTTTTGTAGACACTGCCAACGGGGAGACTGAAGAGAGTCTGGACATGGAATGGGGATTTTGTACTTATTTTTTTTTTTCCCTGATTGAAATCCTTCTAGCTGTGGCTCTGGGGCTTCCTATATAGTAGATGAGTGCTCTCTCTGCTGCTGAGCTACATCCCTCAGACACAGACACCCTTCTCCTATCACAGTGATGTTGCCTTCAGTAGCGCTTGCCACGGGATCGCCTGTGTGTGTCTTTACCAGCTTCCCTTTACCCTATTCTCTATGAAGCACCTGTTTACCTAATTTAGAAGTAGACACAGGCATGCAGAACACATTCCCAAGTGGATGCTCAAAGGCCTGAACGGGCGGTACGCAGCACTGATTAACAGAATGTATACAATAGGCCCGTGGGTAAGTCGCTCGCTGCCAAGTCTGACAATCTGAGTTTGATTCCGTGACCCGCAAGGAAGAACGAAAGAACCAACTCCCACAAGCTGTTCTCTGACCACGCCACTTGCAAGCCATGACTCAAGCATGTTCACACAGTCACACAAAGTAAACAAAATTAGTAAAATAACAAATTCTTGATGATGTCCTTGCCAAGAAGATCTCACTACAGATGAGGTCATAGACATGGGGTGTGTGTGGCTGGCAGGGCCATCCAAGAAAATAGGGTTAACTGGATGGATGTGAGTGTAAACCCTGGCTCTGCCAGAGGGCCGATTTACCACTCTGAAAAAGTCATATCATCTTCTTGGGTTTTCATTTCCTCTTCTGTGGAACACTAGACTGGGGTTTGTTGCTGATTAAGGCTTTCACTTGTCCCATTGCAGAATTGTCAAGTGTTTGACTCAACACTTGGCATGCTGGAGGGTTTCATCACAGGATCCAGATGACCAACTATGCCGGTGTAACCTGTCTCCACCTTCCAAAATCCTGCAATAATTGGCAAGAGCAGAGATACAATAATGATGACAGAAAAGGTCTCCTTGAATTCAGACACCAATAGGGCCTGCTGGTACGATCCATCTATTTTTACAAGTTTACTCTCTAGTTGTCTGCTTAATGTTTATTTACTCAGGATGGAAGGCCCCATGTGCTGCTTATACATTTTGACTTTAGAAACCTTTGCCTGAAGCATCCTCTAAATTGCTCTCCTAGTCTCCCCACTCCCCGACAGGGAAAAAAAAAAAAGAGTTGTCTATAAACAAGTCTCCTCCCAACTGTCTCCTCCCAACAGTCTCTTCCCTAAAAACACTTGGCTCAGTAAGGATTCCGGGTTGACCTGGATTTACCAAGTCACGCCCCCCCCCCCCTTTCTACTGTAGTCAAGTGCCACGCACAGTTCCTGTTATTTTTAGTCTATAGCAGATATCATAGGCCCCTCTAGTGTAGCTTATATATTTTGATTTCCCTCAAGTTCCTTGAAGATGTATTTGGGAGACATCCAGGTCCATTCCAGGCATGCCAAAAGCCCAAGGAGGCTGCTCCAGGATTGTGGTGATGATGACGTGCAGATTTGGCTGTTTGTATTTCTTACTCTGTAATTGGTGTGAGAAGCCTATTTAAGCACTTTACCACAATGCAATGAATGAATGGCCTTTTTCAGGAAAGCTTTTTTTTTAAATTTTTTTTCAGGAGTTCCCCCCCCACCCCCACCCTTTCATCTAGTTTCTTACACAGCTAGCTGCTCACTGGATCTTGAAGTTCATTCGCTTCCTTGAACATGTGTAATGTCTAGAATCTAGGAAGACTTTCATGTGCTGTCTGTGTAATGTCTAGCATCTGGACCTAAGATAAAGCTACATTCAGGGAGAGCTTTGTTTTTTTTTTTTCTTTTTCATACATATTTCAATCTAGGGCTCCTTCTCCATCTTTCCCTACATCTGAGTCACTAGTGACCCAATACCAGTGGTTTTCTTCATTTAAAGCTAATAAAATTATCTCTTAGAGAGCTTTTATGTGGCCCAGGCAATCATCAGGTAGAGTGGAAACCAGGCCGCATGGTATAATTTGGTTTTCCCATCTTAAAGTATGACAGGGAGACCTTTTATAGGCTGCAGGTACTGTTGGAGGGCTCCTTTTCATTATGTGGACTCATGGCAAGGAACAATTAGAGGCCGTGTGTGTGTGTGTGTGTGTGTGTGTGTGTGTGTGTGGTGATGCATGCCTTTAAGCTCAGTTCTTGGATGCAGGCCAGTGGGTCAGGAGTCAGTGGTCAACTCTGATCATACAGAGAGTTCAGGGCCAGTCTGAGCTACATGAGAGCATCTTTCTCTTAAAGAAAAGTAAGTGTAGAGATTAAAAGCAGACAATTAGCACATCTGTTCAAGTTCAGGGAGGATAAGTACAAGTGAAAACACTGAATGTGGCCTAATTGGACAACAACAGAACTGATTAAAAAATGAAATATAGAATAATTTCAGTACAGTCACTAAAATAATTTTAGAATCTTCATATTAGACTATGTTTACACTCTATTATTATATATAAAACAGTGATTTTCAGCCTGTGGGTCTTGGCTCCTTTGGGGTTGAACTACCATGTCACAGGTGTCCAGAAGGCCATTGGAAAACAAATATTTGCATTATGATTCATAACCATAGCAAAATTACTTTTATGAAATAGCAATGAGAATAATTTTATGGTTGGAGGTCACCACAACATGAGGAACTGCATTAAAGGGTTGCAGCATTAGGAAAGTTGAGAACACTGGTGTAAAAAAAATTAGGTTTTAGCAGTATATAATCCAATTTTTTTTAAAAAGATAACTTATAAATGAGGCAAGCATTGAGCCTGTGATGCCATCACTCAGGAGTCTGAGGAATGTCATGAGTTTGAAGGCCCCTGGGCCTCATGGTGAGCTCCAGGACAGCCTGTGCTACAGTGTGACTTAAAGAAACAAAAGATACCAAAGATATAAATACATTTTTAAATATTTAAAATGTAAAACAGTAAGAAAATCATTTATATGTAAATAAATTTTAATATGTTGACTAATATCTCTTATACTTGTGTATATGTTTATATACATAAAAGTATATGTGCATGTTTACAACTTGGAAGAAAATATGAAATTATCTGTAAAAATTAATTCTTATCTGTTATGGGTGATTTATTTTTTGAAATAGAATGGCACTATGTAGTAAACAATTAACCCTTCTGATTATAACTGGAACATGTGACTCCAGCTTTTATTTCTATTATTTGCTGGCCATGTGATTGTTTTAAAATTATAGAATAAAACATGTGCTTTGTAGAATAATCAAATGAATGTGATTAACATATCAATTGCTGTCCAGTATTTATCATTTCTTTATCATAAGAACATTTGAGTCTGGAGAGATGGCTCAGGGGGTAAGAGCACTGACTGCTCTTCTGAAGGTCCTGAGTTCAAATCCCAGCAACCACATGGTGGCTCACAACCACCGGTAACGAGATCTGACGCCCTCTTCTGGTGCATCTGAAGACAGCTACAGTGTACTTACATATAACAATAAATAAATCTTTAAAAAAATAAAAATAAAAAAAATAATGGTAATGCTTATATTGCTAAAAAAAAAAAAAAAAAGAACATTTGAAATCCTCTTGTAACCCTTTTGTTTCCCTTTCCTTTTTTGGCAGGGTGGCCAGGGTCTCTTCATGTAGCTTTAGCTATTCTAGAACTTGCTATGTCAACAGGCTGGCCTTGAACCCATAGTGATCCAACATGACTCTGTCTCTCTTGTGCTGGGATTAATGACCTGTGCCATGACATCCAGCCTCTTGCAACTCTTTTGAAATAGACATTACATAACTATCATATGGTTGTACCTTGAATAGGTACATCCTTTTTGTCTCATAAATGTTTTGAATTTCAAAAAAAAAAAAAACCCAAACACCTAATGATGTACTTTAGGTTTCTAAAATAAATGATTCCCTCAGGCGTATTATCAGTGGAGAATGAGGTCTCCTGACTGTGTTGTCAGACTTTGACATACATCTTGATGAGCTGGAGGACATAAGAGGACAGATTCCTGGGTCCCACCCCAGAAGGCCTGACTCAGTAGGACTGGGTGGAGCTTGAGAATCTGTACCTTTCACAAGTTAGCTGCTAGTGACTCACAGTCACCCTGGGACACACACTGACCTATAGCACCGAGTGCCGTGCCACCATCACGGATCAGAGGAAAGACTGAGGATCAGCATCTCCAGCTTTACATCCATTCCTATTGTGGACCATGAGACCTTCCTCCTTCCTCCCCTTTCCTCCTCCCACAAACATTCATGGACCACATGCCTTGGGCCAGGCACTGTGTTTGGAGCTAGAGACAGTAAAAATGGTTCTGTCAAGGAGATTATAGACCAAAAGGACTCTTGGGCAATTTACCTATTTGCTCACACAAATAAACAGAAAATACAGTCCTACACGATGACAGTGATCACAGAATGCCTGAGGTACCCAGGGACAACAGTGAGGAAACAAACTCAGTCTGGAGAAAGGATTGGGGACTGTTTCCCAAGAGTGCTCAGGGTTCATCGCTTTTGTGTGAGTTGAATGATTTGCATAGGGCGGAGAGCAAGTGATTCTGCTAAGGAGACTCCGACGTATGCGAGTAGGGTGTCTCTAGGTGGTTTATGTTCTCTGATTGACTCACCGAAGAAATCTAGAGAGGTGGGCGGGCTGGACCTAGGAGGTGCTGGTAAGGCACTTTTGGATAGAAGCTGTATGTGGGAGGAAGAGATAGCCTAGAGGGTTAAAGCTTCAGCTTTGGGGTCACCGTGTCCTTGAACGTTGTTCTTTCACCTATTAGTCGGTGATCTTGGGCAATTTAGTCTCTGTGGATGTG
>JADRCD010235586.1:0-26185 GCA_019843815.1 Montemys delectorum
AAAAAAAAGCAGGCATATCTAATCCTAACATCTGACAACATAGATTCCAGAGCAAACTAATCAAAAGAAATATGGAAGATCAGAAACCCCTGTGGACCTACAGGCAATGCCTTCCAGAAGACCATCCTCCAACTCCAGCATACACAGAGCTGTGTCTACTAGAAAAACCAAGTAGATAGTCTACATGAAGACCGAATCCACACTCTGACATTATCCCAAAAACTCCTTCCATCTTGTTGCCATATTCTGGCCCTCAAAGTGGGGGAGACTCCTTGCTGGACCAATGGCCACACCAGGCACCAGAAATCCAGGTAGGTTCCCTGCATTTACATCGTCTCCCCTCTCTCTGTGCCCACCACACACCTATCCCCTATCCTTGCTTCTCTCCTGGTCAGCACACAGCTTCCTACAACTCAGGCTGAGGCTCCAGCTGGATGAGCTCTAATGTGGACTGCCAGAATGCTAGCAGCCTCTATCCCAAGCAGAGACAACTGGCTTAGCAAGAGACCACGGCAGCCACCAGAATTCCAGCCCCAAACTCAAGTGGAGATCTCTGGTCAACCACAGTCTTCACAGGCTAGAATATTAGTGAGGAAACAGATACAATGAACAAAATGTCTATGCAACAAAGATAAACCCAGAAATCAGCACCTAGACCAATATTCATCCTAAGCAAGATGCTTAGATTCTAGCCTAAGAAGACAATTAACAACAGCCAGAGCAATATGTCACTACCAGAGTACAGATACTCTACTACAGTAAACTCTGACTATTCTAACACAGCAGAAGCACAAGAAGAAGAAAAAAAGAGACCTTAAAACCAACTTTATGAAGATGATAGATGTCCTTAAAAAAGAAGGGAACTCATTCTTTCAAGAAATTGAAAAATAAAAGATAAAAAAGGGAAGAAATGTATAAATACCTTATAGAAAGTACCCCCAAAAAACAAGAACAGAAAGAAACAATTGAAGAAAATCAATTAAACTGTTCAAGATATGAACATAGAAATAGAAGCAATAAAGAAAACACAACTGGGGGAAATTCTGGGTATAGAAAATCTATGTAAGCAAAGTGGAACTATAGACACAATCATTACCAGCAGGCTATAAGAGAAAAGAAAATCTCAGGCATTGAAGATATGATAAAAGAAACATATACATCAATTAAGGAAAATGATAAATATAAAAATTCCTGAAACAAAACATCCAAAAATCTTGAACAGTATGAAAAGACCAAATCTAAGAATATTAGCAATAGAAGAAGGAGAAGAATCCCAGCACAAAGGCCCAGAAAGTTTCAACAAAATCACAGAGGAAAATTTCCCTTATCTAAAGAATGAGGTCCCTAAACAAGAAGCTACAAGAAGCTTACAGGTCACCAAATACATTGGATAAGAAAACAATGTCTCTTGCTACATATTAGTAAAAATAGGTGAACATAAGTACAACAATGCATATCAAAGGCTGCAAGGGAAAAGGAACAAGAAAAATATACAGGTAGAACTATTAAACCAGATGTCTCAGTGGGGACCCTAAAAGCCAGAAGGTCCTCTACAGAAACTAAGAGACCATGAATACCACCAAACAAACTTTTGATTATCAGAGATGACAAAAAAAAGGCTATTCCATGATAACATTAAATTTAAACAGTATCTATTTACAAATCCAGCCCAACAGAAGAGGCTAGAAAGAAAACACAAAGAGGTTAACTACACCCATGAAAACACAGGAAATAATCTCACACCAAAAAAGCCAAACAACTAACCAACTAAAAATAAAACAAACAAACAAAGAAAAAAAGTTTGGAAGTGAGCACACGTGAGCATGCACACATGCACACACACACACACACACACACACACACACACACATACACACACATGGATAATCACATATGCTCACACACAAACACACATACACACATAATACTCCTGCCAACAACAAAATAATAACATTTAATAATTATTCATATTTCTCAGTATCAATGGAATCAATTCCTCAGTAAAAAGACACAGACTAAATAATTGGATGTAAAAAACATCCTTCTGCTGCATACAAGAAGCAATCTCAACATCAAAGATAGACATTACCTTAAAATAAGGGGTTGGAAAAAAATCTTCCTTGAAAATGGATCTAGAAAGCAAGCTGGTCTAGCCATTTGAATATCAAACAAAATAGACTTCAAATCAAAATCAATCAAAAGAGTTGGGGAAGGACTTTATATTCATCAAAGAAAAAATCCACCAAAATAACATTTTAATTTTTAGAATCTATGTCCTAAAGAAAAGGGTATTCATATTTATAATAGAAGTATTACTAAATCTTAAACCATACATTGACCCTTACACAGTTATAGTCAGATAATTCAATACCTCACTTTCACCAATGGACAGGCCATCCATACAAATTCTAAACTTAGGAATACTAGAGCTAAGAGATGCTATAAA
This sequence comes from Montemys delectorum, assembly GCA_019843815.1. NCBI lineage: Eukaryota > Metazoa > Chordata > Mammalia > Rodentia > Muridae > Montemys > Montemys delectorum. The sequence continues at coordinate 2,447 of JADRCD010235586.1, forward strand.
CCAAATGGACCTCAGAGATATCTATAGAACATTTCACTAAAACATGACAGAAATATACCTGTTCTCAGGTCTCCACAAATGGCCATATACTCAGTCACAATATAGTCTCAGTAGTTTGAAACAATCTCCTGCATCTTATCAGACTACCATAAAGTGAAGCTGGATTTCAACAACGGAAACAACAAACAGAAAGCCTGATAACCTCAGGGAAGCTGAACAAATCTCGACTGAATGAATACTGAGTAAGAGTAGAAATAAATCATAAATGACCTCCTAGATTTCAATGAAAATGAATGCACAACTTATCCTAAATTATGGGACACAATGAAACCAGTGTTAAAAGGAAAGTTCATAGCAGTAAGTAATTACATTTAAAATAATTAGGGAGCTCAAATACTTAACAGCACACTTAAAAGCTCTAGAGCAAAAAGAATTAAGCAACCCTAAGAAATGCAGTCAACTGATGGTTGAAATCAATAAAATAGAAACAAACAATACAAAGAATCAATAAAAGGATAGTTTTCTAAGAAAATCAACAAGATAGACAAACCCTCACCCAAACAAACTAAAATACAGAAAGAGAGAGAATGTCCAAACTAATAAAAATCAGAAGTAAAAAGGTGCTGTAGCAACAAGCATGGAGGTTATATTTAAAAACATATACACCCAAGTGAGTGCAAACCATGTTTGTCTATCTGGATCTGGGTTATCGTACACAGGATGGTCTTTCCTAGTTCCCTCAATTTGTCTGCAAAATCCATGATGTCTTTACTTTTAATAACTGAAAATACACCATTATGTAAGTATGCCATATTTTCTTCTTCCATTTTTCTGTTGTGGGACACAAAGGTAGTTTCCAATTTTTAGCTATTATGAATAAAGCTGCTTAGAACATAATTGAGCAAGAATCCTTGCAGTAGGATGGAGTATCATTTAGATACATGCTAAAGAGTAGTGTAGCTGAGTCTTAATGTATCATTTTCTAATTTTCTGTGGCACCACAATATTTATTTCTATTCATGGCTACCAATAGTGAAGGTGTGTTCCCTCTTCACATCTTCACTAGCATAAACTGTCACATTATTAATCTTACTCATCTGACATATGTAAAGACAGAATCACGAAGTTATTTTGATTTGCATTTCCATGATAGCTAAGGAAATTGAGCCTTTCTTTAGGTGTTTCTTAGCCATATGAGATACCTCTCTCAATAATTCTCAGTTTAGGTTTGAGTTACCTCACTCAGGAGGATATTTTCTGCCACAGGCAGGCCAGCTTTGACTCCTCAACCCGTGGAGAAACAGGGTTCCTATCAGGTTGACAAGACGTTTGTGTTGGCGAAGAAATGACAGACAGACGCAACACAAGGAAGTGCAGGAGCTGAATGTATTTCTCAAAAATGGCATTAGACTTTTACAATCATTACAAAAGAGAAAAGAAAAACCTGGCAGCTCAGCTGTTAGGGTACATCTGAGGCCACCTGAAACACACTGTGTCTAAAGCAGTAGCCACCTCCTCTGGATCAGCATTGTACCCTCGAGATCTGAGCACTCAGGCCCATGAGGGCCTGGCCAGAGTCCCAGAGGGCTGTGGATCACAGGAGGGTAGAGGGTCAAATCTTGAATACTCTCTCACTCACTCACACTCAAGGTCCTGCCAGTCCTTAGTAAATGCCCAACTATGCTAATCTCCTGGGCTAGCAGAGGCATGCCCTAAGGGTCCCACTCTTGCTAATTCCTGGGAGGGATTCAACTGCTGAACTTGACTGAAAAGTTGACCCTGCCCTGGCATTATCAACTTCTATTCAGTGAGCTTCAATGCCCTACCTCCCTCATTATTTCCCTAACAATGCCAAAGGCGATTAGTCTGAATGTGTAACAGTTCCTAAGAAATTCCAAGCAGGGGCTTGGCTAAGATGTTGGAACATGGATGGTCAGTCAGAAAGTAACATCCAATTTTTGTTTAGCTATTAGTAAATCATATCTTGGGGTGAGGGGGGGGCAAGGACAAATCTGGGCCACCTCTGAGTTACAAATGCTAAAAGATCCCCAGGAGGCTGGCTTCTTTTGAAGCTTTTAACATCAGATCCATGGTCAAGCTTTTGGGCCTGGCCATGTGTATTTCACTGGAGTGGGTGTGGGAACTTTCTACTTCCATCCATTTGCCTGCAAACTCAGGATGTCCTCATTCTTAACAGATGAGTAGTATCCCATTGTGTAAATGAACCATATTTTCTGTATGCATTCTTCTGCCGTGGAACATCTGGGTTCTTTTCAGCTTCTGAAGATCCAGCAATATGTCCAAAGTGGGATCTAGCTCAAGGTCAGGCCCCAAGGCCTGGCATTATTACTGAGGCTATGGAGCACTCACAAAAAGGGATCTATCATGACTGCCCTCTGAAAGACCCAAAAAACAGCTGAAAGAGTCAAACACAGATATTTGCATCCAACCAATGGACAGAAGCTGCTGACCCCTGTGACTGAATTAGGGGAGAGCTGGAAGAAGCTGAGGAGGAAGGCAACCCTGTAGGAGGAGCAGCAGTCTCAATTAACTAAGACTCCGGAAATCTCTCAGACCACCAACCAGGCAGCATATACCAGCTGATATGAGTCCCCCAACACATATACAGCAGAGGACTGCCAGGTCTGGGTTCAGTCAGAGAAGATGCACCTAAACCTCAAGAGATTTGGAGGCCACAGGGAATTTAGAGGTCCGGTGGGGTTGGGGTGGGGAGTGGGGTCATCCTCATGAAGGCAGCGGGGCAGGGAGGAGGTATGTGATGTGGAACAGTCAGAGGGTGAACTAGGAGGAGAATGAAATCTGGAGTTTAAAACAAACAAACAAACAAATAAATAAATAAATAAATAAATAAATAAATAAAAGAATTCTCAGTTTAGATCTGTATCCCATTTTTTAAAATCAAATTTTAAAATTTGTTTTGTTGATGTATAAGTTCTTCAGTTCTTTATATATTTTGAAAATTAGCACTCATATGTGGATTTGGTGAAAATCTTTCCCATTTTGTGGGCTGCCATTTTGTTCTCTTTGTGGTGTCCCTCACCTTGCAAAAGCTTTTCAGTGTTGCAGGAATTATTAAAAATGAATTCACCCTGCAAACTCCCTTTCCCACAGGGCCATGTGTCCCAGCAGGTTCTTGCTATTTTCTCCCAGCTAGTAGCAACATCTCATTCACATGCAACACTTTACACACCCTAACAATCATTCATCTAACAAGCACATAGGACCCAATAGGTAATGCATGACTCTTAAAGCTTTAATATCCAATCAGGTTTATATAATAATAAGATCACAATTTAAAAGATGCCCATACAATCATTTCAGAACCAAATACTAAAGACAATATTTTGACCTAATTAATTTAACCTTGTAAAAACCTTAGCCTGGTTATAACTACACGGGGTCTGACTCATCCACACATTGTCTGACTCCGTGATGAAAAACCTTCCCCTCCTGCTTTTGACCTTTCTCCTCCTCCAGCTCTAGCTCCACCTCTCTATTCCTGTCTAATAACAGGCCTGTCACTACCCTAATGTGATTGGACAGAGAAAATGCTGCAACATTTCAGTCTTATGAGGTATCATTTCTTAGTAGTTCATTTTAGTGCTTGTGCTATTGGCATACTGTTCAGCAAGCTGTGTCCTCTGCCAATATATTCAAGGTTGCTTCCCACTCCCTTTCTGTCAGGTTAAGTGTGTCTAACTTAACGTTGAGGTCTTTGATCCACTTGGATTTGGTGCCTGTGATAGGTATCAATCCATTTTCCTTCTTTTACATGAAAAGATCCTGTTTGAGTAGCAACAGTTGTTTAAAAAAAAAATGCTTCATTTTTTGCATTGTGTAGCTCTGGCTTCTTTATCAAAAATCAGTTATCTACAACTGTGTGCTTTTATGTGTATATTTTCAACTTGATTGCCTTAATGTGTCTGTTTTTATGCTACTACCATGAAGAATTTTTCTTTTTACTATAGCTCTGTCATACATCTTGAAATCAGGGATTGAGATACCTCTGTAAGTTCTTTTCTTGTACAGCATTGATTTCACTATATGGAGTTTTTCTTTTTCCATTTGCAGTTGAGTATATTCCTTTCAGGATCTGTAAAGAATTGTGTTAAAATTTTTACACGTTATACTGAACATGTAGATCATTTTTGGCAGAGTGTTTATATTTATTATGTTGATCCTAAGATTTTTAAGCATGGAAGATCTTTCTATTTCCAGTATCATCTTTGATTTCTTTTCTAAAAGACTTGAAGTTTTGTCATATAAGCTTTTCATTTGTTAGGGTTACCTCAAGATACTTTATATCATTTGTAGCTACCATGAAGGGTGATATTTTCCTGACATATTTTTCAGTCCCTTTATCATTTTCATAGATAATGGCTAATGTACACTATCATATTATCTTTGACATCTACCTTTCCAATTTGTATTCCCTTGTTCTCTTTCAATTGCCTGCTTCACTCTAGCTAGAACTTCAAATACTATACTGAATAAATATGGAGAGAATAGGGAGCCTTATCTTTTTTCCTCTTTTCTTCTTGTTTTTAATTTTATTTAATCTTATTTTTTACACTCCAGATTTTATCCTCCTCTCAGTCTACCAATTCTGACTGTTCCGAATCCCAACACCCCCCCCCCCCCTCTGTTTTCCACAAGGATGCTTCCCCACCGCCTCACCAGAACTCCCCACTCCCTGGGACTGACTGAATCTAGACCCAGTAGTCTACTGTTTATATGTTGAGGTCCTCATATAAGCTTGTATATGCTGCCTAGTTGACAGTCCAGTGTCTTAGAGATCTTAGGGGTCCAGATTAATTAAGACTGCAGGTCCTCCTACAGGGCAGCCCTCCTCCTCAGCTTCTTCCAGCTTTTTCCTAATTCAACCACAGGGGTCAGCAGCTTCTGTCCATTGGTTGGGTATAAAGATCTGTATCTGACTCTTTCAGCTGCTAGTAGGGTCTTTCAGAGGGCAGAATCATGATAGACCCCATTTTGTGAGCACACCATAGCCTCAGTAATAGTGTCAGGCTTTGGGGGCTTGATCCCACTTTGGGCCTGTCAGGGGATCTCCTTTTCATCAGGCTCTTCTGCATTTTTGTCCCTGCAGTTCTTTCAAACATGAACAATTATGGGTCAGAGTTTTTGACTGTGGGTTGTTCTTTCTCTTTAAATGTTCTACTTCTTTGACAATTTGACTCTTATATAATTATAACATTACTTCCTGATTTTTATTTAAATTGTCTAAAATACCACCAATGCCAGTGATTTTTCAAACAATAATCTGTTTTTTCAAAGTTTAGATGTTATCAATAGATTTATCACATACCAAAACAAAATACAAAACAAACAACAAAACAAACAAAACCATTGGAGTTGAATTATATCACTAATTGAATGGATGCAGCACTTGGAACTGACTCCAAACTTGATCACATATTAAGCTATATTTTAGCAAATATAAGATAATGAAAATAACAGTCTATATTCTAATTTATCAGAAGTAAATGATACTGGATATTAACACCAACAGAATCTAAAAAACTTGAAACACCACCTAATGATAATTGAGTCAAGGAAACAATACAGAAAAAAATTAAAATTTCTAAAATTAAGTGTAAACAAAATAAAGAAATACCAAAATCTATGGCACATAATGAAGGCAGTACTAAGAGAGATGTTTACAGCTCTAAGTGTCTATAGCAACTATGTGTGTGTGTGTGTGTGTGTGTGTGTGTGTGTGTGTGTGTGTGTATCATTACAAAGATATAAAAATCAGAGCTGGAATTAATATATCCAAATGATGAGAAAGATAGTGATAGAGAGAATTAGAGATGAAAATGGAGACATTACAGCACACCCTCGGGAAATACAGAGAATCAAAGAGGGCATGTTTTAAAAATTCATAATCAAGGGCTAGAGAGATGGCTCAGATGTTAAAGGCTAGGCTCACAACCAAAAATTTATAACAAAGACCTTTGACAGATCATGTGCATGTTGAAGTTTTGCATCTACATACAGGTCTGGAAACTGTGCTACAGCATAGCAATTTCCATGTGTAGCCTGTGGCAACTTCAGCAGAGCCTGGAGCCAAATCCTTTCCAGATATGGGCTTTCCAAGGAGTTTCCTGACTATCCTTTCATGAATGGACATTCTTCTTAACTAAGGAAAAGTCACAGTCCTTAAGAGAGAATCAGGCTGCTGGCAAAGCGAAGGTCTTTAGTTAACAGTCAAGAGTCATAGGCAGCAGGAGTTACGAGGAGGAACAAGGAAAAATAAAAAATGTTGTTCAACACCGAGAAGCCACGCTGAGAATACTACTTCAAATAAACAAAAAAGCAACTCCTGTTCTAGTTTTCAGATTTGCTCTTGTTTTCTTTCTTGTCTATTGGTTGATTTGTGCCAGGGAGAATAAATCCATTTTGTCTCTAATCTGTCTTCACAGCAGAAGAGCTCAACCACCAGGAAGGACTTAAAATCACTGCCTTAGAGGCTTGGCTCAGGAGCTTCATTCTTGGCTCTACTCTAGCCCAGACACATGTAGTGTCCACTTTATTATCCTTCCCCACTGATGCTGGAGAGCAAACCCAGAGCTGCCCAAAAGCTAAGAAAGCACTCTACCTCCTTGGGGTTTAGCTTTACTCTGAGATTTTCATCTCCTCCTCTGCTCTGTCCAAACAATGAAGGCAGTAGGCTTTTTGGTCTTACCCAGATACTACATTTATTAATAGCATACATGCTTAGTCATATACAATTGCTATTGAATAAATATTTTAATGAAAAAATTAAATATATACTCCACAAACCTGGAAAATCTGAAAAAAATGAAAAAACTTCTAGACAGATACTTACCAATATCAAGCCAAGATTATTTAAAATTTGAGATGATATACAACCATGAATGAAATAGAAGAAATGAATAAAATCTCCTGATTGAAAAAAATAACCCAAATGGATTTACAGCAGAATTCTATCATATCATCAAAGAACAAATAAGACAAATTTTCTTTAAACTATTCCATTAAATGGAAATGGAAGGAATATTTTAAATTTATTTTAAGATTTCAATAATATTCTGATAACAAAACTAGACAAAGTCATAACAAAGAGAAATTGGAGAGAGAGAGAGAGAGAGAGAGAGAGAGAGAGAGAGAGAGAGAGGAGAGAAGAGAGAGAATATCAATATCAATACATCAATATATGTCAACATAAGCAAATATCCTTGATAAGCATAAAAGAGAAATTCTCAGTAAAGTGTTTGTAAGTTGAGTTCAAGAATATGTCAAGAAGATCATTCATTATAATAAAGTCAACTTATAAAAAACAGCAGGGATGATTCAATATTTCTAAAATAACAAATTCAATAAGGCATACAAATAGGCTTAGGAGCAGAAACATGAATATCTCTGTAGCTGAAACACTGGACTTATGCAAAATCTAACAGTTCTTCAAGATAAAATTTCTAGTGAATCTAAGGGTAGATGGTACTTATTATTTATCTTAACTTAATAAAAACAGTATTTAGCCACAATCACATCCAATATCATGCTAAATGGAAATGTGCACACTTTCTTCTCCAGTTCAATAGATTCCATGAAATCTTAGCTCTAGCAATAAGAGATGATGAAAGGGAGATACATATATGAATGGAAAGAGAATTCTTATTTGGAGAATACACGGTTCTGAATTCAAACATCTTAAAGAATCTAACAGAAAATTTCATGAGTGTGTTCAGCAATTTAGCAGCCTGCAAATTTAGCACTAAAAAAATCAATTTCCTACATACTAAAACAATCATAGAAAAATATCATAAAACAATCCCAACCTCAAAACTCTCAATACATATCTTTGAATAAATGTGAATCAAAAAAGTTAGACTTGTAAAATAAAAACTTCAGGACTCTGAAGACAAGTTACACAGAATACCAAACGACAAAACACCATCTCATGGGGTTAACATGATTAATATTATGAAAGTTCCCATCTTAACAAAAGCATCTTACAGATTCAACACAATTTCTCTCAAAATTAAAAAGCAATTCTCCACAGAATTTGAAAAAAAATCTTTAAAAATTTACACACAACACAAAACACCCAGAATATATGCAAGAGTCCTGAACAAGAAAACCATTACTTCAACTACAGAGTTATAGTATCAAAACAGTGTGGTAATGTGATTAAAAAAAAAAAAAACAGGATCACTTATCATTTCAGAAGAACTGAACTTATTCAAAAGAAAAGACGTAAGGCCATACTCTTACATCCAACTGATTTTTGCCAAACATTCCAAAACCATAGGTAGGAAAGACAGCATTTACAATAAATGATGCTAGTCAAACATAAAATCTACATGTAGCTTCTAGAAGTGTTCAGATACACAGTTCCACTGCAAACTCCATGATCCTTTGACTCTTGCACTTTTACATCACTTTTTCTGCAATACTCCCCAAACCTTAGTTGTAGGATTTACATTGTGAAGTATCCATTGGAGGGATAGTGAAATGGTGTATCTATATAATAATCTCGAGAATTCAAGGAAAAGCATGATCCTAAAATATAAAAAAAGCTACATGTAGAAAATTAAGCTACACCTTCATCTTTCAACCTGCAAAAACTCAACTCCAAACTTTCTTTAGTTTAATTTTATTTATTTTTTATTAAACAAATTTACTTTTTACATTCCCTATTCCATTCCCTGCCCCAATTCTACCCTCCAATTGCTTCACATCCCACACCTCCTCCCCACCCCTCCTGTCTCTATGTGGATGTCCCCAATTCCCACCCCACCTGAACTATAAACTCCCTGGGGCCTCCAGTTTCTTGAGGGTTAGGGGCATCATTTCTGAAGGAACACAGACCAAAAGTCGTCTATTGTATGTGTGTTGGGGACTTCATATCAGCTGGTTTATGCTATCTGTTTGGTGGTCCAGTGTTTGAGAGATCTCAGGGGTAAAAATTAGTTGAGACTGCAGATCTTCCTAAAAGAATCACCCTTCTTCTCTGCTTCTTTTAGCCTTCCCTAATTCAACAACAGGGACAACAGGGGTCATCTGCTTCTGTCCCTTGATTGGGTCCAATTTTTTTTTTGTTTTGTTTTTTTTGTTTTTTTGAGACAGGGTTTCTCTGTGTAGCAAACTCACTCTGTAGATTAGTCTGGCCTCGAACTCAGAAATCTGCCTGCTTCTGCCTCCCAAGTGCTGGGATTAAAGGCTTGTACCACCACTGTCTGGCTGCTTCTGTCCATTGGTTGGGTCCAAATTTTCAAAGGTGTTATGTGAAAGACCTGATTCCATGGGCCTGATATACAAATAAAGTGGAAGATATGCCTGAACTTAGAGTCACAGGAAAGTGTTTTTTAAACAGGGCAATAGTAGAACAGGCATTAAGACCAAAAATTGACAAAAGTGATTATATGAAAACAAAAGATTCTGTTACAAGCATGGACACCATCATTTGCAAAGCAGCCATAGCCTAACAGAATTGGGAAAACATGTTTTTTTAGTTATAATTCCCACAGGAGTTTGGTACATAGAATATGCAAAGATAGCTAATGTCAACTAATCAAATACTCAGCTGGAAATTGGAGCATGGAGGTAAGCAGGATTATAAAAACAAATATAAATAGCTGTTAAATATATTTTTATTGTTTTAAAGTTTTTTAATTGAAAATAGATATTCTCTCGTACAAAAATCACTACCACAGTTTCCCTTCCCTCCACTCTCCCTGCTCCCAATGCCCACCTACTTACTCTCCCAATAAAGTCTGGCTGTGAGCCTCTGGAACATGTATCATTCGCCTCTGGAACATGTACCATTTGCCTCTGGAACATATACCATTTGCCTCTGGAACATATACCATTCGCCTCTTGAGGAAGCCTCTCTGGTTACTAGCACTGATGTATGAGTATAGAAGTCTATCATCATGAATGGTTTTATTTATTTGTTTGTTTGTGGAATATTGCTTAAGTGTTACAAAACATGGCATTTTTATGTCTATAGGGAAATTCAGGGAGCTACATCATCTGATATAATCATCCAAACTAACTTAACTCAAACCCAGAAAGAAAAAATTTAATATTTTATCTTATATGTTATTTCAAGTGTTTAAGATTTACAGATGTGCATTTCATTTAGAATAATCACAAGGCCACACCTACTCCAACAAGAAAACATCTCCTAGTAATGCCCTTCTCTGGTTATCAAGCATTCACATACGTGATCCTGTGGAGATCCATTCCTACTGGAAACACCAAAGGGTGGAAATGTATGGTAGGAAAGGAACTATAAGGGTTTCTTTAAAAGCCACATGGAATACTGTAGATATTTTAAAAAATAAATCCACAGATAAAGAGTGTTTAAGTGCAATTAAATATAATGGGGGCAATATTATCCCAACTAGGGAACATATGCTACCAAATAAAATCCATTCAGATTGAAAATACATTTTACACAGTAGAAATTGAGGTGTACATTTATATTTAAATTTTATAATTGATTCTTCAATTGGATATTCATGTTTTTCTTTAGCATTGGTAATTTTTGTATGCCAAAGTTGCAACAATATTTGGGTTCATGGTTCAAAGGCCATTGTGACACTCAAGCTATCATGGCAAGAACTTGAGGCACCTGGTCAAATTGCCTCCATTGTCCAGAAACAAATGGAGACAGATGACTGTTCTCAATTTGCAGTGGGGGTAGATATTCCAATTTCAATCAGTCACATCTAGAAAATACATAAAAGACATACCCATATATTTTTCTCCAAGGTCTACGTTCTTTTATGTTGATACTATAAACCATCAAAACATATTGCTTAAAAAAATTAAGCTTTTTAAGGTATTTACATTTAATAATTTACATTTCTATCTCTATCCTATATTGAATATCACAATTTCTTGTCAGTTTAAATTTGATTAAATTTTCTGAATCAGATTTTTGAATACTGGTAATGTTGATTCAGTTTGAAAATGCATAAATGTTAAAGGAATTTGTAAATTTCCATACATATAGGTATACATACACAACTCACAGAAATCCTATAGTTCCTTTCTTTGTTAGCAGTACAATTCCACAGATATATTTCGATAATAGTACTTCTTTAATAATATTAACTCCGAGTTCATGAATATGGTATCTCTCTCTCTTTGTACTGAATAAATCTATGTGTCCACTTGCTTACTTCATGTTGTGCAGAATTCAAATGCTGTTCCTGTGAATTAAATTTATATTAGCTGATTTTGTCAAAACATTCTCCATAATGGATGTGTAGCTCCTGTAGTCATTTAAAGGTATTAAAACAACTGATGAGGATACCTGTACAGAATGATATAAAATTGCCATCATCCCAAAATGTATAGCTTCTATTTGTCTGAGAATTTCCAATGTTCCAGATTCAACAACAACTTTGAATTTGATAGGTGGTACCAATTTTCTGAGATATTTTCTAAAATGTACTATTGCTGTGGTGATAAAAACACACCATGACCAAACAACTTGTGTAAGAAAATGTTTAATTGAGCTTACAATTCGGGGCTTAGGGCTTATGATGGAGGAGTTAAGATTTGATGCCAGTGGCTTGAACTGCTACTGGGAGCTCACAGAGAGTGAGAGAGAGAGAGAGAGAGAGAGAGAGAGAGAGAGAGAGAGAGAGAGAGAGAGAGAACAAAATGGGAATGAGTGAGGCACTGGGAAGCTCAAAGCTGGCTACAAGTGACACTGCTCCTCAAGCATAGCCTCACCTCCTAATTCTTCTAATTGTTCAGAAACAGCTTTACCAACTGGAGATGAGTATTCAAGTACATCAATATATGAGGACCATTTTATTAAAATATAAACATAATAATATAATGATATCATGAGCCATTAGGTTATAAATAACTGCATTGCCCTAAAGGCATTTTCTGTATTTTTTTATTTGCTGTTTTTTTATGCTATTTCCCAAAATCTTATCTGTTCTGTTTTTCCAGTGAATGGGACTAAATCTCTTTATATCCTTCTGTATCTCTCGTTAATACTGTCAAAAATTTTTGAACATTATAAAGTTGTCATTGTACTATTTTACATTTATTACAAAATATATTATGTGCTAATGGTATTGGAAATTTTCATTTATTCATTGCCAATGTGTGTTTTATTCATTTTATTTATTTTAAAATTATTTATTAACTTCTTTATTTTTAAGCTTTTGTATACACTAGACTTACCTATTTAAATGACTATTTTGTCTCTCAGAGAAGATGCAATTTATTTTATATAACTATGCAAATCATACCTCCATAATCAATCTTGGTTTTTCTTATTCAGTTTCGTTAATCTATAGACAAAAGTAGAAGTTAGTAAGACAAAAGTATAGCTCGACATGGTGCATACTATAAAAATTAACTTACAGAAATGAAAGCAATATTAATATCAAATGAGAAAAAAAAGCTGATGGTGACATTCTGTTTTCTAAACAACTGTGACTTTTTATATATTCCCCATTCAAAAATATAAGTTAATAGAATGACTATAATACTTTTGTAATAATTTTCACCATCCTGAATTATATTTTACAAATATTTTCAAGTGTATTTTTATCCATATCAGAAATAAAATATTTACCGAAATAAAATATTTACCATAGAAAAAACAGTCAAGAACAATATGGGCCTTTTCAGCTTCTGTGAACTTTCTGAAACTAATATAGTATTTGATAAAGGTTGATTATGAAGAAAGTGATCCTTTCAAGTGTGAATTATGTTTCAAGAAGAAAACACATCATCACACATATAAAAGAAGATGAGGACACAAAAAAATCAAATTACTGAAAAGAGAGAGAAATTACTTCTCCAGCACAGTGTAGGATTGCCTGGTTAACCAGTAGGTTTCACCTCGACATTAGGCTTTTGGCGAGGACTTGTGCTAGTCATGTGTTAGCACAAAGTGCATGCTGACTGACTTGATACGCCAGGGATATAGTCCAGATTTATGGAGTTCACGCCTTTCTTTTTTCTTTTACTTTCACTAGGATTCTGTACTGTTGACTTGAACTCTCCCACTTCATTCGGAAATCCCAGAGAGAAGAGGAAAAGTGACAGTTCTTTTGTGTTTGAAGATCAAATCTGTGCCATTTTCTCTATTCTTCTAGAGAAAGAGGTAATTCCACAACCTTGAGACTACAATCAGAACACCTTGCTTGTGTAACTGAAACAATAGAAAAATTCTCAGTTGGGGAAAAGAACATGTGGGCAAAATGAAAAGAAACTGCAGATTTTCTTCGGCAGTGAGACAATGGCTACACTCAGTTATACACAACTCCCAGCACAGCCCTTTCTTATAATGTGCTGAGAGCAATATTGAGCATTCCTTGTACATATGAGTGCCTTGCATTACTGTCTCATGTTGCTTTATTACCATAATAAACTTGTGAATCACAGTAACTAACTCAGTAGGGCTTCTGTGGTGAATTCATTTTCATAACCTCCTTTGTTATCACAAACTTGATGCGGAAGGCTGCCAAGTCAGCAGTTCCTAGCTGCTTATTAGTATTGCAGCGAACAGAGATTCAGTTAAAAGTTGAACAGATATAATGAAACATTTTACTTCTAATTACAATTGGGCTGGCTGCTAATAATAATTGGGCCTCTGTGCCTAGATGTCATCTTGCTTTAAAGAAAACTGGATCTTTTCAAAAGAGATCACTTCCCGGGAGTTAGACTCTTAAAATGGCAGTCTCACCAACTGATAATAAAAAAGTGTTTGGGATGTAAGCAACAAGTGGAGAGGTAGGAAATGCAAAGTAAGGACATTGAGGGGCCTTATGCAGATGTCCTTAAAAAGGAAAGCATTACAATATGTCAGGCAGCTTAAGGACTGGGTATAAACTCCTAGAGGTAAATGGTAGTGAAAATGAGCTCAATTCTGTTACCCTTAAATTAATGTGTATAATTTTATGTTACTATGAATGATCTGATCTTGAAAACTGTATTTTAAGAGCCTTAGAAAGACAGATTCCAAATATCCTCAATTCTAGTGATAAACATTTCTACTCCATCATAACCTATTTACCTCTAATTTGCATTCTTTTTCATAGATAACTGCAGCACAAAAAAAAAATCTGCGCTAAACAATATAATGAGCCATTAGGCTGCAAATAAGTGTACTTCTCTAAAGGCGTTTTATGTTTTTTTTATTGACTCCCTAAATGTCTCACAATACAAAGATCAAGACTTCACACAAATACTTGGGAACTTTAACCATAATCCACTGACTACTGTTATCTGCCCTTGTGCCGAGTTGGGCATGTGTGTCTGCTGTGTATATATAGACACAGGTGAATTCAGGTATATATCCCAATATTTGTGGAGGCGGGAGGGTCACATGTAGTGTCTTTTCGTCTTCTTCCTGTTGTTCTTGAGGCAGGCTCTCTCACTGACCAGGGAGGTCTCTGATGTGACTAGACTGATTTCTGAAAGACATCTTATTCTGTCTTCAACTCCTGCCTCTGAATTCCAAGTGTACAATACCATGCTTGGTTTTTGCATGCATGATAGAGATCTGAAACTCAGGGTCTTATGCTGGGGTTAACCAATGTTTTTCCCATAGAAACAACTAATTCCCTAGCTTTTACACACTTAATTTTCAGTTTTTGCTGAATATATACTTATAGTTTAATTTGGTGACCTAATATAGTGACAAGAAAATATTGTATATAATGTATGAGAGATTTCTAAAGGTTTTACTTTTAATATGACAAAGAAGGTGAATAAAAATGCTAGGTTCAAAGTGGTAAAAATATCAGAGGTTCTCTGTTACTCCAGGACATGTTGAGTTTTGAGAAACATAGGTAATCAGTATATGATTACAAATTGTAGTGATTATAACTAAAATAAGGTTTTTTGTATAGCTCAGTATAGCTCAGAGGTATAGAGTTGAAAATTAATGGTATTGGATTGCACTTATCACAAAGAATTATTGTTAATTAGACTACAGTTCTCAGAAGGCTAATCTGGATGGTATAGATTGAACAAGATCATTTCAGGCTAAGAATATGCACAGACCACGTCTGAGTATTCTTTCAGCATTAATGTAGTTGACTGAGTGGTTGAGAAGAACTTTGGAAATATAAGGAGAGGTGACTTGATCAGTAATATCTATGGTAGGTAAATAATTCAAAATTCTGTTTAAACTACCTTGGAAGATTATGAAAATATTTTGAGTACCTGAAAGATGATAAATTAATATTTACAAATATCACGTTAGATGTGGTAAGCAGCTGTCTGCTGAGAGGCTCTGCCAGAGGCAGACCAATACAGATGCGGATATACACAGCCAAACATTGGACTGAGCATGTGGACATCAATGGGAAAGTTAGGGCAAGGACTGTAAGAGTTGAAGGGGTTTGTAACCTAATAGGAAGAACAACATTGTCAACCAACCAGACCTCCCAAAGCTCCTAGGGACTAAGCCACCAACCAAAGAGTACACAGGGGTACCTATGGATCCTGCATATGTAGCAGAGGATGGCCTTATCTTGCATCACTGGGAGGAGAGCCATGTGGAGGTCACTGAGGCAGGAGTGGGTGTGTGGGTAGAGAGCACCCTCAGAGAGGCGGGGAGGGGGGAGGATGGGATAGGGGAATTGTGGAGGGGAAACTAGGATAACATTTGAAATGGAAATAGATAAAATAACCAGTAAACAATGAAAACAAACAAATAAACAAATAAATAAAAATATAAATAATGTGTGTGATACATGAATTACATCAAAATGATCAAATTGGAAGCTACAATAAAACTGTAGATGATTGATGATGATGGCTTAGGCTAAACATTCAAATTTATGGCCTTGGAAACTGTAACAGCACATTGAAGTTTTAAAGTTTTACAAGGAATAAGAGATGTGCACTATATTATTTACATCCAGTCATATATATTCATATATATGTATGTATATACAATTATATATATGTATATATATGTACGTATATATGATAATTGTAATCAATACGATGTGTGTGTGTATATATATATTAATGTATCATAAAGATAAGTATGTAGCTAATCATGAATAGCAAGACAAATCAGAAAGGTAAACACTGTGAATAAGCATGTCCCAATAATATCTTTTTTCAAACTTATAGAAAGTAGTAAAAGAAGACAACATTTCCTTTTATTAAAAAACAATATTTTACAGATTTAAGTAGTTAAATTTGTCTCTCAGTTAAAATAAAATAATATATGATACTGGTATTCACTGGAAATTTTCCTCTAACAAAACATTAACACAAAATATATGTCTGGAAAAACACTGACACCACAACAACACCTGAGTACTTACTGTGAATTATTCTGCTCGGGTCCAGAAAAGTCCTTTAGAGAACCAATTTCTGCTTTGGTTCAGCTGCTGTTTCAAATGATCTTAGAGTCTTAATGCAGCATTAATTCCCATTTTTACTATGCCCCTTAGTTCATAATCAATTTAAGGAAACGTTTCATTATTGAGAGAAGGTCAAGAGAAAAAGCATGGATAGAATCATTTTTCCTAACAGCTTTCTCCAGTCAGTGGTGAAACTTGGAGCTCTAGTGGAATAACTCAGTACAAAGCTGTCTCTTAATCATGTACAAAAATGACCTGGCATCAAAAAGGAAATCTGCAGTGGTGCATGGGATCTAGACAGATAAGGTTGAACAAAGATTATGTTCTCAAGGGTTTGGGTTTCAGCCCCGACTCTGCACTCAGCAATGTTTTACGTTCACTCAGTCTCAGTTACCTGGTTATAAAATGCAGCTAAGACTCACTGCACACAGCCATTCTGGGGATTAAATGAGATGGCTCATGAAAAGCATCATTACAGTGCCTGATGCATGATAAGTACCTAACATCATGTGTATTCACTTTCCTTGTGTTTAAGAGAAACTAAAGCTTATTTAATGTTGCATTCAAAAATGTAATGCTAGCAAAAAGTATCCAGTAAAATTGCTGAGATGATAAAATCAGATGTAAGTAAGACATTTGTTTTACTAAGGAAGGCCCAGGAGCAGGAACGTATTTTAGATAGTAACTTATAGAATATATGCTATACACTGGTGATTTTATTGATTTCTATAAAAGAAGTCTCAGAAAAAAATAATCACTCTGTTCTTATCAGCAGAGGAAATTCTGAAAAAAATATACAGGATGGGAGCAGATACGATGTGATTAGGAGGTAAAACTTGACCTATAAGCAATGATATCATAACACTTTATCCAATATATTGTCTAATACATAACCCCTGATCAAATAATTACGAGTATTGAACAGTTTTGCACAAAGCACGTAGGCTAGAAAATGGCTTGAGTAATGTACTTACTAAAGTTGGTTAGAAAATAATTTCTCCTTTCTCTGGATTAGAATTACAATTATGAACTTAAACACTCAGCCATTGATGCTGTAATTTGGTGTTTACTTGGTGCCTTTGTTAGCCCAAATCCTGCATATAAATTGCCACTGACACATAACAATAGCTTGAGATGCTCTGGAGCCAGCGTAGTTACAGTAGTATGTTGGATTTTGAGATTTTATCTTTCAAAAGTAATTTGTTGTTGGCAGAAGGAATAAGAACGTTGGTAAATTAATTATTATGGTATCCCATATGCTCTATCCATACTAGGATCAGAGAAAAGAAAAATGGGCAGATGGAAGGAATCACAGTTTGTCAGAACATTATGGGTAAAGCCATCCGAGAGTAGAAATCAAGCCATATGTTGATACACATTGACCTAATGTCCACATTTTGTTTGGAGAAGAAGTTTCAAAGCACAGCCAAGAGACTGTGATTAGAGCCAAGTGAACACCCAGTATTCATTTGGTAAGCATCATCAGATTATGACATATTATTCTCAACTCAAGGGTTGGTAAATCATGGATATTTTATGACTGAAACATGAGCTTCCTTCTTTGTGTGTTGAATGGCCTAGCATAATACCCAAAGCTGTGAATAGTTTGCTCTCACATTCTCATAGTATCCTCTTCTACGATGCTAGTATGCATGGGGACAACAAGTTGGTTGACACCTGAGAACTTATTTTAACATTAATTCTGAATGAAGTCAGTAAAAGTAAGGCAAGAAAATCTAGAATGACAGAGCAAACCTATTTAGAAAGAACAACAACAAAAAAATTGTTTGGTAAGACATATTTGGCATGCCTTTTGTTTAGAACTTTATTCAAAACTTGTACTATATTCATTCTATGCCAGGTCAAAGAGAATGTTTAAGGATTTTAATAAGACACATGTTAAAACGTTAGCCAGAATGCTTGAATAGCACTTGAATTAATTTTGTGTTAAAAGTGATACTAAGTTATACTTTCAAATTGCTAACTACACAAAACAATAATGTTCATACAACATTCTATCTCAAAAAGCATTATTATTGCCTATTAATGACTCATACTTATTACTACATAATCAACTAAATCACTTATACTTGAAAAGGGATTATTCTATATAATGTATTGAGAAGTATATCTCTAATTCAATATTATATATTTACTAAGCAAAAAACAAAGTGAAACTTTCTAAATATTTGAAATAAACTAAATGAAAAATTAATTTGAATAAAACTTATGAGACAATAGGACATTTACTCATGTTATGAAAATTAAGCATTTGCCACATGAAATAGTAGAACACAAGAAAATCTAGAATGTCAGAGTAAAACTATTGAGAAAGAACAACAAAGAAATTATTTGGCAAGGCAAACTGATTTTAAGTCTATTTTTCTTAACAGACTTTATGTTAAATTAATATGAAATGGAGTTTAGAATATAGCTACATGTAAAATTAGGTTTATAATTACCTTCAGTGTCTGAAACCAATTTATATCACAAAAATACCATACTATTTTGCTCTGAAGTTTCTTCTATGTCAAAACACATTTAAATCTATATTTCTAATAATAAATGAAAGTGATGTCACAGTAAAAATATTGTATTTCATGACTGGATTGTATTAATAGTACAAATATATGAATGAATATTAAAGTTGAGAATAGAATAGGACACCACCATTTGTTCTTTTACCCAAACAGAAACAGTAAATCACCCAAACACATAACTTGTTCTGTTATATATTCTAAAGGTTATGTTTATACTATGAGCTGTGAATGAGATTAATGAGTTTTCTCAGCACAGTAAACCTCCTCCACAGAAACAGAAGCTAAATTGCAATAAATCATGGGTTTATGTTCACGTATTTATGGCTTGGGAAAGATTTAGAGTTCCTCAGTAGAGGAAACTATCCTGAAGTAAAAGAGAAAATTATGGCTTCCGTAACATAAAGGTAGATAAACTAGGGCATGCTTAAAATCGTGCATTTGCTGCACTTTAATGATGTCAGTAATTTATTAAAAGTAATTATCCTGGCAGTTTCATGCTCATACTTCACCAAAACTGACAAAATGCTAGTTCAATATGTTATTTACCCTCACATGATTATGTATCAAGACCAATTAAATGAGAACTGTGATTCTTCTATGTTTCTCTTTAAAATGAATACACTTTTCTTGCAAAATGTTTCTGTATTTTTCTATGTAATGATAATGTTTAATAACATCAATGTAGACAGTGACCACAGAATATCTTCTGTTACCATTTGAACAACCTTATGTGGGTTCCTTAGTATAAAGTGCTGTGTTCTTCAGCAACTTTTAGGAAAATGAGCCATGCATAATAAATCATAACAAATTTATTCACAGAAAAAGTTTGAACACATCTTGAGGACTAAAAGATGTTAAAGCTCAGTTTCATGTTGACTTGCTGTCTCATTGTCTCCTCAATTTATATGTCTTATTGAAAAATTAATGATTAAAACACAGAAGTGAAATTGTAGCAATACTGGCTCGTTGACAAAATCCTAGTAAATGTAACTTTTCCGAAATCAATAAGTGAAGAATTCTTTATTGGAAACTGTACAGTGACCTTTCTACTCAATATCTGGAAATGTAAACAATGGATTTGAGATGTGTTTTCCTACTGAGAATAGCATCCAAACATATTAATACAGCACAATATATCAAGAAAAGAGGAAGTTTAAAAAGCAGGTTGATTAAGAAGTGATTCCTAGAGTATATAAAAACAGGTTCACCAGTGAAAACTATGAGGCCATGAAGGAAAAAGAAATGATCTCTAAAATAATAGCGCAATAAACTTGAACAAATATTGTAAGCTCTAGAATGGTATGTATTAGACATTTAAATGCCTGACGTTCTCCAACCTCAGAAAGAACCAAATTGATCACAGAGATAAACATAGTCATTGTTTGGTTTAGAGAGTGAAAATGTTTTCTAAGATTATGCCCCTCAAGTAATTCAACACAGAACAAGGAATTTGATGCAAGATTAAGATTTTTTTTTTCAAATCAGGAAGAAAGAAACTTTTCTAACAACTTTTACATTACCTTTAAAGTAAATATGTTAATTAAACATAGTAAGTATCACATCCTGGTATTTTAAACTTTCTGAATAATGTATCAAATTAGCTTTAGTTAAGTGTGAATCAAAAATAAAAACAAGATTTATATTTAAGTTAGAAAACAGTTTATGGCCTTGACAGTATTTATTCAGCACTAAGTTTCTATATTTTCTTAAATCAAATTAAAACATTTTTGTCAAATATTTCCTTGCCAAGGGCCTCTCTTCCCATTGATGACCAATTTGGCCATCCTCTACTATACATATGCTACCGGAGCCATGAGCCCCACCATGTGTACTCTTTGGTTGGAGTTTTAGTCCTTGGGAGTTCTGAGGGTACTTAGTTAGCTCATATTGTTGTTCATGCTAAAGGGCTACAAACCCTTCAGCTCCTTGGGTCCTTTATCTAGCTCCTTTATTGTGGACCCTGTACTCAGTCCAATGCCAGGGCCAGTAAGCAGGAGGGGGTGGGGTGGTGAGCAGGGGTGTGGGAGGGAACAGGGGTTTGTTTTAGTTTTTTTTTTTTAATTTTTATTTATACTTCTATTTTTTATTTTTTTTTCTTTTGGAGGGGAACCTGGAAAAGGAGATATTTTAAATAAAGAAAACATCTAATAAAAAATATAGGGGATTTGGTACAATACAGGTTGATGGGTAAAAAATAAAATATTTTCTTGCAAATAAAGGATGTAATAACATTCATGATTTCTAAACAGATAGCACATTGAAAAAAAAGGTAATAGTGATTTGAAACTATACAGACATCAACCATGATCATATTACTCAATCTACATTAAACATAAATTTGTGGTATTTGCCACCCTATCATGTTTCATCATCAGGACATCTGGAAACAAAACAATTTTTTATTGTACCACATTCTTTCACTTCTGGACATGGAAGATTATAAATAATATTAATTAAATTTCAACTCTATTTTACTTTTATGAGATTCTTATGTTGATTGGACAGGAATCATAATATTATACAAAAATATAAGATGGCACACTTCTCAGAATTAAGCCTATCTATCCTCTGTATTTTCAGTAAAATATCATCCTACATAAGGTGAGCTTCCTTAAGGGGCACATATATCAACAGCTATTGCTTGAAATTTAAGCATTTATTGTCATATTGAAATGGAATTAGTTCCAATCAACCCCTTTCCAAAACTACATTTGTCCATACGAGAAGGAATACATTTATTTTTGAATATTCTTGTTAAATAAAATGTTATCAATAAGAACAAGCCTATATCTACTGCAAATATGAAACTTACCCTTTCCTCCCTTATTCACTGGAGAGTTAACTATCATTAAGTAATATAAAAGAGAGGGAGAAGATGGGTGGTTAGCCTCTCAACAAAGAGTTGGGGAAAATAGTGTAGACTTAAGACTTCATAGACTTAATGTGATCTGTATGGCATCCAAATGTAATTTTGTTACAGCAGTCTCAAACTATAATGAATTAGAATGCAAATGAAGCAAATTGGATAATGGAAATATTTATTGTATTCATTTTGAAATAAATTTAAATCTCCCAACAACAATAAAACACTAAAGACAGATACTTTTATTTTTATTTTGTTGTTTATAGAACAACAAAAATGAATTAAAATAAAATTTCAATGTCCTAGAAAATAAAGCAATTGGGAATATTTCTCACATTGTTTATTTGTATTGGATAGCAGTACACAGCCAAAATATGAGGAAGACATTGCCAAAATGCCCCACCCACACACTCAATGTAAATAGCCATCATAATAATGGGGAAAAAATCCATAAGAATTTAAATGAATAAAATCAAATGATATAAAAAAGTATATATTTCTGTATTTTTAAAGCTGAACTAGCCATAAAAATACAAAAACGAAGCCAAGTGGAGAGACAAGACTGTTTTATGCATGAAATTACGGCAATTGTGGTTACCTCTACAAGGCCTTCATAAAACTGAGCCATCCCAGCAGAGATGGGTGAGGAAACTCCTCTCTCAGCTCCTAGAGGGATAGATGTTGGCATTTCCTGACTAGTGAGGAAAAATGTTCTCTTCTGAAGATTTGACTGCTGATAGTATTGTCATTCTCCAAAGACTGGCTATAGACTCTCGAAATTATATGAGCCCTAACCAGAAAACTACAGTTACTAGTATCAATTTTAAAAAGAACATGAATTTACATGTCATACGATATCTCCTTTCCCAGTTTCCCTTCTGAAAAAAAAATAAAAATAAAATAAAAAACAAACAAACAAAAAAAACAAAAACAAAACCCTGTTCCCTCCTCCCTCTCCCTGCTCTTCACCCCACCCTCTCCTGCTTACTGGCCCTGGCATTCCCCTACACTGGAGCATAGATCCTTCACAGGGCCAAGGGCCTCTCCTCCCATTGATGACCAACTAGGCCATCCTCTGCTATACATATGCTGCTAGAGCCATTCGTCCCACCATGTGTACTCTTTGGTTGGTGGTTTAGTCCCTGGGAGCTCTGAGGGTACTAGTTAGTTCATATTGCTATTCATCCTAAGGAGATACAAGCCCCTCAGCTCCTTGGGTTTTTTCTCTAGCTCCTTCATTGGAGACACTGTGCTCAGTCCAATGGATAGCTGTGAGCCTCTACTTCTGTATCAGTCGGGTACTGTCAGAGTCTCTCAGGAGGCAGCTATATCAGGCTCCTGTCAGCCAACACTTGCTGGCATCCACAATAGTGTCTGCATTTGATGATTAAATATGGGAAGGATAAATATCTAATAAAAAAAACAGATTTTCAACTTGGGAATGGGAGAGTGCAGAAGGACTCAAGGGATGGTAATGGGAAGGGACTGGAGGGATGGAAGAAGAGTAGAAATGATATAATTTTATTTTAATTAAAATAAAATTTAATTAAAAATAATTTTTATTCTCTTTAAGTCAGATAGATTGTGTTGTAACTACTTAGACCTTAAGATTGCAACATTAAAAAAACTGCATGATACACAGACAGTATAAAGTATAAAGCTCTGTTCTAATAAAACTTTATTTACAAAATCAAAAAAAAGAATATGAATTTGATAGGAGGCAGGTATGTATGTAGAGGTAGGGAGTGTTCACTACAGGGACTTAGACAGGGCAAGTGAGTGAATGGGATCAATATAATCTGTTAAAGTGTATAAATTTTTCAAAGAAAAAAACAAAAATTATTTTAAAAAATCATCTGAACTAATAGAAAAATGAATAAAATTATTTCCTTGTTACTCAATAATGATGAGAAAAAATTAAATGTGCATTCATGCTTTGAACAATCTTTGCATATAAAAA
>JADRCD010235588.1:0-10383 GCA_019843815.1 Montemys delectorum
GGGCTCCTTAGGCCTGTACCTGAGGTGCTGGCCTCAGCTCCCCTGGAGCCCTGTGCCCTGCTCAGCTTTAGTCAGAAGCTCGAAGCATTCACACCTCATTTTCCAATGGTGTGGGTGCAGGACATGTAGGCTCGTCTCTGTATCAGAAGCAAGAGAGGATTAAATATTTAAGTCTGTCACGGGGGAAATGCAAGTAAGGTTATGAACGCACTGTAAAGCCACCTGCAAATGACTTCTGGAGCCTGCTGCTGTGGATTACCCATGCCTGGGCTCCGTTCTGCCCTCCTGGACCAGACACTCTGACAAGCTCAGGGAAGGGCTGGGTAGGGCTGTGCGGAGGCTCCTACCACCGAGAGGCTTCAGTCTTTCATGGGAAGAGGGTGAGGCGCTAAACTCTGGATGAATCCAATGCCGGGACAGCTTTAGTTTAGGAAAATGGAGATGACACCACCCAGAGTCCAGGTGGCCATGGGGGTAGACCACACCCTCAGGGCAGGGAGGCTATGGAGCCCTGGGAGGATGGGGGATGGACCACAGCCAAGTGGGGAGCCCAGGGAGTGGAGGTGGAGTTAGTGGGCGTGGCAAGGGGCATTGGGCCTGTTGATTCTCAGCATTCCTGCAGTGTGGACAGCCTTGGCCACTGAGCTCTAACTCCTGGGCAGATGGAAGCAGTCTCAGGTCTGCCTGTGCTGCCCAGGGCTCAGTCAGGCCTTTGCCTGGGGTGACCAGGCATTTCCTTGACTGATGAGTTGTTTACTCTTGTTCCCATTGTTAACACAGTAGCTCCCAGGGAACTCTGTGGTCCCCACTGTAAACAGACAAAGCATATCTGCCTCAGGAGGAATGAGGGGGAGAAGGAAGGGAGATGGAAGGGCAAACATGCTGAGGGAAACAGTAGCCTTCCTCATGTCCTTTCGAATTCCCACAATGCCACCCAAGAACTCTGAAAGCCACAGCCTTGGCCAAGGAGGAGGGGGATGGTCATTAAGAGAGTGAACAAAAGCGGCTTGGAGTTCTTCCTCCCTGGGGTGGGGAGTGGAGAAGACACTGGGCCCAGGGCCTTGGCTCTGAGCGAGCTTGCAAGCTTGTGAGCAGTAGGACGGGGCTCTTTCACTGAGGGGTTTCAGAATCAGGGCTGCCTGGTAGGCCTTGCCTGGGGTTCTCCAAGGGCAGAGAGGGCCGAGTGAGCAACATCAGGACCCAGGAAGTAGGGCAGCCCTGAGGCATCCTTGCAATAACTTGAGGATGCACCTGCCCCGGGAATGAGGACCATGGCTTGAATGTAGTGGACCGCATCGCAACCAGCCAGGTACAGCCACAGCTCCAAGGAGAAGGGAGAGGTCTGGCCGCTGCTTGGATAGATTTGTGGGTTCATAGAGGGCTCTGAGGAGTCACCAGCCGCTGGTACTGCTAAAGGAACGGTGAGATGTGAGATTTTTAGGGTCCAGGGTCCTAAGTCAGTAATCCTACGTACTCAGAAGGTATAGACGGGACTATAAACTTAAAGTTAGCTTGGGCAACAGAGTGAGACTCCATTTAAAACTAAGACATAAAAAATGAAAGAACTGGGCGGGGCAGGGGGGGGGGGCGGGAAGTCTAGCAAGTTGGCTTAGCAAGTAAAAGGACTCAGCAAGCAAGCCTGACTCCCTGAGTTCTAGCCCAGAACCCTGGTAGAGTAGAAGGCAAGAATTGACTTCACAAAGCTGCCCTCTGCCCCGTATATGCTGGCCGTGGCACGCACTGGCCAACACATACATAATAATACATATATTTTAAAAAGTATGGGGGATGATGCTCATTTTGAACGGCCTCGTGGCCAAGGACATGTGTCCCTCCCTGTAGCTTGGGCTGCCTCACAGCACAGCCGCCCAAAGGACACATCTTAGCATGACAACTCAGGCTTTCGTGACAAGACAGTGGTCATAGCCTTTGTTAATCTAGTTTTGAAAATTGCATGGGTTTTTTATTGTTGTTGTTTTGTTTTGTTTTTGTTTTTGTTTTTTGTTTTTTGTTTTGTTTTTTTTCGACACAGGGGTTTTTCTGTGTAGCCCTGGCTGTCCTGGAACTCACTCTGTAGACCAGGCTGGCCCCAAACTCAGAAATCTGCCTCCCAAGTGCTGGGATTAAAGGAGTGTGCCACCACTGCCAGAAAAAATTAAGAAAAAGAAAGAAAGAAAGAAAATTGCATGGTTGTTAGGACCTGGTGACACACACCCTAGTCCCAACACAGGAGGCAGAGGCAAGTGGATCTCTGAAGTCAAAGGCAATCTGGTCTACAGGGTGAGTTCCAGGACAGCCAGAGCTACACAGAGAAACCTTGTCTAGAAAAGCAAAACCAAACCAAGCGAACAAACAAAGCTGTTCTCCTTGTATTTCCCTCTCTCCACCCCCCCCCCCCTTCTCTTCTTTGCTTGGGACAGGATTATCTTGGACCTCTGGTCCTGTTTGCCTCTCCCTCACCGGCTCTGGGATCACAGGCCTGTACTACCGTGCCCAGTTTACACAAAGCTGAGACGTGAACCCAGGGCCTCATGCGCGCTAGACAAGCACTTCATTAACTGAGTCACATCCTCAGCCCTCAGAACCTCACCTTAAACCCAAGCATGTGCCCAACTACTCTGGCTTTCTTGGGGCCACAGAGCACTTGAAAACCAAGAGAGCATGCAGCAGAACAGGGCTCGTTGGATCACTCTCACCTGCCTGTAGCAGACAGATTGGGCGGGTGCTGTTGGGCCCACCTCTATCCGTTTACCTCAGCAAAGCTAGTGTCCACAAGGACAAGGGCTTTGCAGAGGGCATCAGGGTTTTCCAGTGTACTTCTTAGGGAGTCAGTAGCCACAGCTGCCTTGCATGGAACCCCTGACTGCAAGCCAGACAACTGCTCCCCACACCTCGATGGTAGGCCTGCATGGTGAGACTGGGGCTCAGGTGAGAGCAAGGTGCTCACCCCTCGCTCCTAAACTTCTCCCCACACCTGGGCCTTATCCGCAGGTCACCAGGGCTCCGCCAGGGCTCCCTTGTTCTCAGTTCTGTCAGGACAGACTCTGAGCGCTGGGAATCTGAAAGTTTAGCAGGTACTCACTGCAGCCGGTAACTAGGGAAACTGAGTCTGGGAGAAGAGCCTGGCCAAGACTACCCTAATGAACTGTAGAGTTGAGGGCTGGAAAGATGGCGTCATGGCTAAGAGTACTCGCTGTTCTAAGAGACCTGATCTTGGTTCCGAGCATTCCTAACAGGCAGCTGACAACCATCTATGACCCCCAACTCTATTATGATGCTTCTAGCCTCTGGGGGTACATGTGTGCACCCCCAGATTAAAATTAATTAATTCATTCATTAATTAATAAACCACAGGGTTAGGGGTAAGAGGCCAAGTGCAGTCCACCAATTTCTGGTTCCCTGGCTCCCCTCGGCTGAGTAGGGTATGTGGTACCCAGTGTCGGCCAGACAAGAACTTAGATGCTCAGGCTTGGGTATCAAGGCTGCCGAGATCCCAGCTGCAGTTCCATTCTCTCAAAAGTCAAGGGCGTGGGGCGGGTGCGGGGGGGGGGGGTGTAGAACAGAGGCTCAATCTCCAGAGCAGTGATCTCATTTGCTGGAGTTGGAGCTGCGCCATCCACCTGCTTGAAGAGTCGCTAATAACTGCTGTGTTTTAACGATGTTAAATTAGCTGCAACAATATTGAAGCTCCGAAGGCTCCCGGAATTGAGTGCATCAGGTAGGGATGAATTTCAGAGTGTCTGCCTCAGGGCTGGGGAGGAGGGGGGTGGGGATCCAGGGAGGGAGGACAAAGACAAGAAGGACTGCTACAGACTGGAGGCCAGACAGTCAAGGTTCAGAGGCCCGCCCACCACTTGACTGTGAATCTTTCTTTCAAAATAAACAGGGTGGCCACTTAGAGCATCACAGCTGGTAGCTGATTGCTCAGGGGTGCCAGGCCCTGATCTAAGTGCCTTCTGAATATTCACTAATAATCTTCATGGCTCTGAGGACCAGATCCGGCTGGACCTGGACGGGCTGTTAGAGAACCTCCTGAACTTGCCCTGTCTTTGAGGGCGTCACATGACATCGTTCTGCCTTCTGCCCTGAATACACACACACACACACACATAAATAAAAAACACATACACACATATAAGTATGTATGCATGTATATACGAATATCTATATATCCATATATACATACATATTTACATATACATCATATACATCATATATGTATACATGTACACATATACACATGCATTCCTGGAGCATATCTATATCTATCTTAATATACATGCAGTATATATACTAAACATACACACATATACATACATAAGATATATACAAACACATATAGTATAGATACATACATACAGAGATACACACACATATATATACTGTGTGTATATATATATATAAGCACACATACATACATACATATGGGCATACTCATGTGGTATTTATATGCATGTATACGTGTATACATGTGTGCTTATTCTTGTGCGCACATGCAGAGGTCAGAGGTCAATGGCAGATGCCTTCTATCTCCACCTTATGTACTTGAGGCAAGTTCTTTCTCTGAGCCAGGAATTCCCTGTTTTGGTGAGACTGTCTGGACAGCAAGCTCCAGGGATCCTCCTGTCTCTGCCTCTAGTCAGACAGAGGCTGATACACACTCAGCTTTTCTGTGGATACAGGGATTCCATCTCCTCGCGCAGCTCCTCACTGAGCCCGTTTCCCAGCCTACTGCTTTCAGGGAAAAATTCCATCTGACGTGGCGACTGGATAAGACCTGAGAAGAATTACGAGCCTTGGAGCAAAGGCCGAGGAAGGATTGCAGGCGACAGGTGTCATCCGTGCAGACACCATGAGCCTAGAGAACACAAGGCTATGGAAAGTGGCCATAAGGACATGCCACTTCAAAATATGACTGCGGATCAGAACATGCCCAGCCCAGATAGGCCCCCTTTGTCATAATGGCTATTTTGAGTTGGGGCTTCTGAGAGACAAAACCTGCCTCGTTTCTGGTGGTCCTTCCAGCTAGCCCCAGCCTTCCTCAGACTTGCTTTTTCTCTTAGCTCCAGAAACTTTGGTGTTGAGATCTGAGGCTTAACCGGTTGTCCCTGGAGACTCCACTGGAGAGCTAGGGATTCCTCCCAGTATGCAAGAGGATCAAATGCCAGTCAACCGGTCTTTGCTTTTCTCTAGTTGATCTTACAGAAGCTCCAGTTAATGACTACAAAGGAAACCGAGGAGATTCACTTTCTTCACAGTAGCAGAGATTGAGGATAGAGGGGTCCAGATGACTGTGCTTATTGGAAGCCATTGTGCTCCTTGAGGGATTAACTTGCTGGGTACATGGAAGCAAGCAGGTGACCCGGTATGAAGAGGACACCACCAGGTCCACATCCTGCTTTCAGTTACCTGTGGCCCAAACAAGTGCCTGCTTCATGCCTTCATTTCGGGGAGCTGTCCCTTGGGTGAGTTCCGGTCTAACCGAGTCCAGACTCCCAAAGTCACAGGAATCTTAGAGCTGACAGAGAAGATAAGCAAGGAGCATTGGTTAGACCAGTCAGTTCCCAAGTGCTTGCCCCAGGAAACCGTGGGTGGAGTCAGGAGAGGCAGAGGGCAGGTGAGCATGCCCAGTACAGGGAAGGGCCCTTCACCTCTATCAGGTGAACAAGGGGCGTGGCCAAGGGAGAAGGGAGCAGAGGGCTGGGAGTTTGAGGCAGTGTCTGCCTGATAGAGCACACATCTCCTGCAGGGGCAGCTGTGAGGGGTCTGGGCTGAAATCTGAGCCATTGGTCTCAGGAGCAATCACCGAACTCCAACCGTCCCTTCTGAGCAGATGCTCAGTGGGTCTCCCGTGTTCCGAGGTGGCTCTATTCTACTGGACTCCGGCTGTCAGAACTGCTCACTGCCCCACAACACAGGATCTCATGTAGCACCGATTGGTCTGGAACTTGCTATGTAGATCAGGCTGGCCTAGAACTTAAAGAAATCCACCTGCCTCCTGCATTCCTCTGTCTTCTTGGGTGCTGGAATTAACGGTGTGCAACGAGATGCCTGGTTGTTTCTGGGTCTCTTTCACAGGCATTTCAAGGCTGGGGGAAGTGCCCACAACCAGGTGGCTGGTTTAGCATCACCACATGTCCCATATCCCAGTTACTTCGTGGAATGGAGACGGCATCCAGATAGTTGGTTGGCGCCCTTAGTTAAGGGTTGCTATTACTGTGCTGAAACCCTATGACTAAAGCAACTTGGAAAGGGAAGGGTTAATTCACTTATAGTTCCATAGAACAGTTCATCATTAAACACAATAAGGGCAGGCATTTAAACAAGACAGGAACCTGGAGGTAGGAGCAGATGCAGAGGCCATGGAGGGGTGCTGCTCACTGGCTTGCTCATCATGGCTTGCTCAGCCTGCTCTCTTATAAACCCCAGGACCACCAGCCCTACCCACCCTGAGCCTCCCCCATCAACCATTAATTAAGAGGATGTTCCACTGCCAGATCTTATGGAGGCGTTTTCTCACTTGAGTTTCCCTCCTTTCAGATAACTCTAGCTTGTGTCAAGCTGACCTGAAATTAGCCAGCTGAGTCGGGGCCTTTTGGAGAGAAGCCCCAACTGGAGTTTGGGTGGAAGTCGAGGTCTCAAGGGTGAGAGCTAGCTCTCGGAGCAAAGATAGAGCCTCGTCAGTGGGTGGGGGAGACCCCCCTCATCCCAGGCCCCCCTCTAGGAGGGAGTGACATTTCAGCTCCAGTGATTCTAATTGAATTTAATTGTCTCCTCCAAGTTACGCTAAAACCTTTTTCAAAGTCCCCTGAAATTAGGGACCATCGATAATACCACTCCTTGGGGGCTTTAATCCATGGCCTCCCCAGAACGGTGATTAATATTTTACAAGCTAATCATATCTTTCAGGCAGGCTGTCAGCAGAGGATCCGCTGTCTCTCATCAATAATGAAGTGCTCCCAGGCCCTCACACTGAAGCCTCCTGCATAATTCACCTCAAAAACCTCAAACAAAGGAGCCTAGGGCCCAGTCTCCTACCCGGTGCCCTTCCCAAATATCCAAGGAGTGGGGAGGGGCGGGGTGAGGCAGGGAGGGAAGGCAGGGGACATAAAAGCTGATTGATGGGCACACATCTGGTCCCCCTCTTTAGCATGCACTCACCTGCCTCTGCCTTCTGTCATCAGCCGGCAGCCTTCCCCAGCTCCTCCCTCATTTGTACCCCTCTCCCTCTCTCTCCTGCCCTTCAAAGTCCTCTTGTTTCTTCCTAATGGTGACACTGCTCATGGTCTTGGGCAGTGCCTGCTCAAGGCATCCCATTAAGTCGAATGGGTTACCACTGTACCCCTCAGACAGATGAGTAAACTGAGGTCCCTGCTCAGGGTCGCAGCCACGAGTTGATGGCTGTCAGAGCCCTTAACATTCTAAGCCTGTGCTCATCCCGTTAGTCTTACACCAAGGGAGTGACTGGACCTTCTTATACTTGGGCCTGGAGACTAACTCAGGGCCTCTGACCTCTTTCCCCATCAGCTGCAGCTTGCCCCTTGACCTAGACCAGCGGCTCTCATCCTTCCTAATGCTGCTTTAATGCAGTTCCTCACGCTGTGGTGACCCCTAACCATATAATTACTTTCATTGCTACTTCATAATTGTAATTTTGCTACTGTTATGAATCGTAACGTAAATATCTGTGTTTTCCGATGGTTTTAGGGGACCTTTGTGAAAAGGTCAATCAACCTCCCCATGAGGGTCACGACCCACAGGTTCAGAGCTGCTGTCCTAGGGGATGGTGGTGTCCGTGGACAGAGCTGGCCCTAGCTTCTCTTATGCTTGAGGTTCCATCACTGAGGTCAAAGATCAGAGGTTACTAGGTCAGGGGAGGAATGAGCTGGGGAAAGAGCCTGTAAACAGCAGTAGCCATTGGCCTCTCCCCTTGCTGGCACTTCTGGGAAGCTCCACCGGGCATATTTCAGGGTGCAAGCCATCCTGGTGCCAGAGGACACTGGGGCCTAATTCCCTGCCTTCAGGCCTTGAGCAAGTCCAGGAGGCCAGAGAGAAAGGCCGCTGGGAGCTGGGTGGAGATGAGGCTCATCTGAGCCCCTCAGTGGAAGGAAGGCTTCTCCTCAGTGGATCCCGTTCTTGACTCTCTGGCTGGGTCTCTATGGTTGGCTCCAAAGTTGGTTCACTGGCCTGATTCTGTGCTTGAACAATTGTAGAGCCCGATGCCTGAGATCTCATCTCAGCTTGCCAAAAAAAAACAAAAAACAAAAAACAAAACAAAACAAAAAAACCACTAAAAACCGATACCGACCTCCTTCCCATTTAGGTCAGCTGGAAGGAAGGACAGACAGGGGACTGAGAGACTGACAGCCATTCAAAGAAAAGGCCGCATTGGGGAGGGGGTCTCTGTTATGAGCATCAGAGCCCACTTCTGTTTACATGCTGGGGTACTTATGGGCAGAAAGGGGGTGGACGGGATGGAAATAGACAAGTTTTCTTTTTGGCCGGCAGTTGGATGATGTTGCTAGGGGCAACCAATGTCTGGGGATGAATAAATAAATATTCCTCTTCCTTGGCCATTGCTGGGGGTCCGATGGTGAGACTGGAGGACAGCAATCTAGAGAAGTAACGTCAGTTGTGAAACCAAAGCTGTTTTGAGAATTGTGGCCGTCAAACTGAAATGGAGGTGCTGTACAGAAGGACATAGCCTTGGCTAACACTGTCCCTACCTCTGTCTAATGCCTGGGCCAGCCTTGGGCACATGGAGGATGCTCTGAGAACCCCAAGACATGGTTCACCTGGACACCCAGATGGAAAGGTCAGGGTCAGAGAAAGCAAAAGGCTGGGGGATGGGGTGTGAGGAGCCTGGCCACAGGGACACCCGTGGCCTTACGTGGCCTTCAGCCTGACTCCCTCCTCCCTCATGGCTGCCTCACTCACGGAACACTTGTAGTAACCTAATCCTAAAAGCCAACTTGGCAAGGACCCCTAGAGGAGGAAATGAGATAGTGTGGACTGACTAAGCACAACACCCAGGTACTCAGGTGCAGGTACTTAGGCACAGTCACTCTCCTGGTCGTGGTCCCTGGTACCCCCTGCTGCCTCCCTTCCTGCATATAGTCCCCACTTGCAGGCTTGGCCTGGAAGGACTTTGTAGTGTGGCACACCCCCCACCCCCAGGTGGCCCACCTACTCCCTGGAACCTGTTCTGTTTGCTCTTCTCTATTACCTCCATTTTGAATCTGGCAGCAGAGGCCCAGAGAGGACAAGTTGTTCACAGAGGCAACCCAGGAGCTTAGGAGCAGAGTCCAGGAAGGTGGCCGAGTGGTTTGGGGCTCCATCCTCCTGAGTGGATTCCGATGGCTGTTTACCTTCCGATTCTCAAATTCTCTTTTAAAGGTGGCCCTGCAGCTCAGTGGTGGAGCTCCCGCCTGGTGAGTGTGGAATGACTCCAAAATCTGTCTTGTAAAATCGAGGGGGGAGGAAGACCATTCTCCGTCTAGCGCCCGTGTGTGGTCAGCAAGGCCTACTGTGTTCTTTGCCCGCCTTTGGTGGTGAATTTTCTGCTTTGATTAGTGACTATTTTCTGGGCGACAACTCATGGAAGTCCCTTGAGGGACCTGCTGCTATGTGCCAGAGGTTAACCCCTGCCTGAGGAGCAAGCCAGGCAGAGTGCCCATGGACAAGGAGAGACAGAGACATTCACCTTCCGTTTGAGGTCCTGACCCTGCCTGCTCTTGGCTCTGGCGGGGAACCGGGTGGGGGCGGGGTCCCAGTCTTGTGGGATTCACTTGGGCTCAAGGTGATTAAGCCTCTTCGAAGCAATCCGGGACAAAGGAAGGTGATGCCTTTAATGCAGAGAGAGGCATCCCACAAGCGACATTTGCATTTAAATGGAGGTCTGCAAGTCTGTAAATCTGTATTTCCCAACCGCAGAGCCCTAATGGTTGTTTAATCGTGTTTAGATGAACCCCCCTGGAGCACTGGGGGCTGGTGCAGCACCGTCTGAGATCTGTTACAGAGGCTGAGATCAGGGACTCCTTCCTCATATCTTCTGTCCCCGACAGACTGGTCATTGTAGAGAAGCAGTCCATCCCCGCCCCTGCCCCGCCCCCGCCCCCGCCCCGCCCCCGCCCCTGCCCCGCCCCTGCCCCTGCCCCGGCCAGGAGAGCCTCTTCCTGGATTACTCAGAACCGGCACAAGTGGGATTGGCCCCAAAGTTCCCTCAGCCTCCACTGTAATGAGGATGGTGACATGATTTGAAGAAATGGGCAGCCGGGGCACTGAGCAGGGCCCGCACTCGCTCTGAGCTTGATGGTTTTTCTCTTTCTACCTCGGACTGCAGTGTTCACTGGGGCTGAGCAAGCTTTAGGCGTTAGGTCCAGG
>JADRCD010235589.1:0-23370 GCA_019843815.1 Montemys delectorum
CTTGTGGCTTGTTAAAGAGGAAGGAAGGAATCGTCAACTTTGGCCAATACAAAAAGCTTCTGCACATCTAGCTTTGTTCGGGTGCTCTGGGCTCACAGCAGCCCGGGACCAGTTTCCAACAAAGGTACTCCCACGTGCTCTCCCAGCCAGCCGACAGGTTTCAGATAACAAAGGATGATTTGCCTCTGAAGTCGCCCTCCTCACTTGTCCGGATGTAGTTAACACCATCGTGCTTCCCTGGGCTCTTATAACTTTCTCCATCTTGCTTACTGCTGATGAAGCAGCCCTGTCTGTATGCACAGCAGATGCCCATCGTTATCACAGCAAGAACAATAAGGACAACGAGGACTCCCCCAACAATCCCAGCAATGTTCAGATCATAGACTTCCATGTCCTGCCCCTCACACCTGGCTGCACCTGCATCATTGGAAGCAATGCAGTAGTACTGCCCAGAGTCATCCTTGTGGACAGCATTGAAAACCAGAGTGCCTGTCTCCGAGTTCACATGGAAAGAGGAATTCTGGAACCTGGGATTGGCTCTGGAATCTGTAGGCAGTGGCACATCGTTGCGGTACCAGCTGTAGTGAGGCCGGGGATAGCCCTTGCTCTCTTGGCACTGCAGTGTTGCCGTCTTACCTACAGGCACAGCCGCTGGAACTCTGCAGACCGGGGTCACTGGCTTCACTTGCACAATTAATAGTAATCTCATCAACTTCTTTTCGGTCACTTAGAGCAACGACCTCACAGCGATAGATGGCTGAATCCGACTGTGTCACATTCCAGATCCTCAGGGAAGTTTTTCCAAACACATCTGTGCGACCTGCCAGGTCTCCTTGAATCTTGTTGCCAAAATACACATATGTGGTTTGGCCATCTTGGATTTTCTTCCATTCAATCCTAGGGTCACTTGTCTGTGAGTCCGTAATGATGCAAGACAATTCCACACTTTCAAATTCATGTACCACCGGGTTTCGGTTGCTGAATTTGAGATTCGCTGCCTCTATCATGCAGCCTGTAGGGCTGTCTCTTGGGCCACTTGTCTCTCCCCCTCCTTCTCTGCCTCCTTCTCTTCCTTTTTTCCACCTGGATATGCTTCCCAGCCTCCTTGATGTTAGCCCCCCCACACTCCTCCAAGACGTGATGGATGTCAAGTTCAGGAAACGGGCCTGCTAGCAGCCTTCATCTCAGCCATCTGAGACTCTGTAACCCCTGTGCCAACAGCTGAGGTGGAAGAAGCGCTCAGTAAGGCCATGCAAGCACGACACAGGGAGTGCCCAATCAAAGTGCAGCAGCAAGCCCAGATGCAAGCATTATCAACGGAATAGAAGACATAGAAGAAAGAATCTCAGGCATAGAAGATACTACGGAAGATATTGACATAACAGTCAAAGAAAATTCAAAGCATAAAAAGCTCCTAACCCAAAACATCCAGGAAATTCAGGAAATAATGAAAAGACCAAAGCTAAGAATAATAGGAATAAAAAAGAGTGAAGATTCCCAGCTCAAAAGGACCAGAAAACACCTTCAACAAAATCACAGAAAAAAACTTCACCAACCTAAAGAAAAAGATAGCCATAAATATATAAGAAGCCTACAGAACAGCAAATAGATTGGACCAGAAAAGAAAATCCTCCTGCCAAATAATAATCAAAACACTAAAAACACAGAACAAAGAAAGAATATTAAAAAGTGGTAAGGAGGAAAGGTCAAGTAACTTATAAAGGCAGACCTATCAGAATTACACCTGACTTTTTCTCAACAGAGGCTCTAAAAGCCAGAAGATCTTAAACTGATGTCATGCAGGTACTAAGAGAACACAATGCCATCACAGGCTACTATACTCATTAAAACTCTCAATTACCATAGACAGAGAAACTAAAATATCCCATGGCAAACCTAAATTTAAACAATATCTATCTACCAATCCAGCCCTATAGATGATCCTAGAAGGAAAACTCCAACACAAGAAGGTTTTCTAAAACAAAGAAAAAAATAAGAAATTAAACATTTCACAATGAACCCAAAAGGAGAGAATCACACACACATAATACACTTCCAACAACAAATAGAACAGAAACTAACAATCACCTGTCTTTAATATCTCTCAACATCAACAGATTCACTTCACCAATAAAAAGACACAAGCTAACAGGGTGGAGATATAAGGATCCAGTATTTAGCTGTACACAAGAAACTCACCTCAGTGACAAAGACAGGAATTATTTCAGAGTAAAAGGCTGGAAAAGAGTTTTCCAAGCAAATGATCCCGAGAAACAAGGTGGAGTAGCCATTCTCGAATCCAATAAAATAGACTTTCAACCAAAAGTTATCAAAAGAGATAGGGAAGGACACTTCATACTCATCAAAAAAAAAAAAAAGGTCCACCCTGAAGTCTCAATTCTGAACATCTATGTCCTATATGCAAGGGCACCCACATTTAGAAAAGAAACTTTACTAAAGCTCAAAACACACACTGAACCTCACACAATAATAGTAGGAAAGTTTAAGACCCTATTCTCACCGATAGTCAGGTCATTGAAACAGAAGCTAAAGAGGGACACAGTGAAACTAATAAAAGTTATGAAGCAAATGGATTTGTCAAATATATACAAACATTTCACCCTAAAACAAAAGAATATACCTTCTTATCAGCACCTCATGGTACCTTTTCCAAAACTGACCATATAATCAGACAAAAAACAAGCCTCAACAGATACAAAAAGATTGAAATAATCCTATGCATACTGTCAGATCACCATGGACTAAGGTTAGCATTTAATAACAAAAACAATAGAAAACCCACATACCCATGGAAAGTGGACAAGTCTCTACTCAGTGATAACTAGGTCATGGAGGAAATAAAGAAATACCCAGAGTCCTTAGTCATTAGGGAAATGCAAATCAAATAATCTTGAAATTCCACTTTACATCAATCAGAATAGCTAATATCAAAAACTCAAGTGACAGCTGGCAAGGATGTGGAGAAAGAGGAACACTCCTCCATTGTTGTTGGGACTGCAAACTGGTGCAACCACTCTGCAAATCATTCTTGAGATTCCTCAAATAATTGGAAATAAATCTCCCTGCATATCCCACTATACCACTCTTGGGCATATACCCAGAAGATGCCCCACCATACCACAAGGGCACGTGCTCCACTATGTTCATAGCAGCATTAATTGTAATAGCCAGAAGCTGGAAACAACCCAGATGTCCTTCAACCAAAGAATGTATACAAAAAATGTAGTTAATTTACACAATGGAATAGCATTCAGCTCTTAGGAACAAGGACATTGTTAATTTTGCAGGCAAATGGATGGAACTAGAAAATATCATTCTGAGTGAGGTAACCCAGACACAAAAAGCCATGCATAGTAGGTACTCACTGATAAGTGGGCATCAGTCAAAAAGTACAGAACACCTAAGATACAACCCATGCCAGAAGTTTAACAAGCAGAAGAGCCCAAGTGAGGATGCTTCAATCCCACTTAGAAGAGGGAAGAAAATAATTATGGGAGACAGAAGGAGAAGGGGACCTGGATGGGAGAAGGGAGGGGGAGGGGAAAAGGGGAACAGGATTGTGTATGTGTATGAGGGTAGTAGAGAATCCCAGAGGGCCAGCAGAATGAATGGAATATGCTGAAGCTTTGGGGGATGTGAAGTGGGAAGACCCTCTAGAAAGCACCAGAAATGTGGGAGGTAAGAGACTCTCAGGATTAAATGGAGGCAACCTTATGTGAAATGGTCAACAATGGGGAGAAGAAACTCAAAAGAGTCCACCTCCAATAGATAGATAGAGCCTCAAGTTGAGGGATGAAGTTACCAACCCACAGTAAAAATTTCTGACCCAGAATTGTTCCTATGTAAATGAGCTGCAGGTACAAAAATGGAGACAAGACTGAAAGAAAGGCAGTCTAGTGACTGGTCCAACTTGGGAATTCATCTCATGGGAAAGGCCGGGAACCAAGGATTGGCACTGTTACTGATGCAATGATGTGCTTACAGACAGAAGCCTAGAATGGCTGTCCTCTGAGATGCCCAACCAACAGCTAACTGAGACAGGCACAGATACTTACACCAAACCATTGGACTAAAGTTTAATACCCCTATATGTTGAATTAGGGGAAGGATTGACAAAGCCGAAGGGAAGTTGACCCCATAGGAAAACCAGCAGTCTCAACTAATCCAGACCTGCTGGGAGCTCTCAGACATTGAGATACCAATCAAGCAACATACAGGAGCTGGTCCAAGGCCCCCAGCACATACATAGAGGACTACCTGGTCTGGCCTCAGTCGGAGAAATGCCCTCATCCTGGAGATACTTGAAGCTCCTGGGATGAGGGAGGCCTGTTAGGAGTAGAGCATCCTCTCAGAGACTGAGGAATGAGGAATGAGATGAGGAACTGTGTGAGGGAGACAATGCTGGATAAATAAAATAATAAAAAAGAAAGTTAGTTAGCTAGTTAGTTAGTTAGTTAGTTAAATGTCCAGAAGCCAGCAGCTTCTGGCCCCCAGAACAGTCAGAGAGAGTTACAATATCAGAGGTCATCAGCCTTTGGTATTTGTCTAACTTGACATTGTGTCCCATCTCAGTACCTGAATGCTGGAACTGGCCCCCACTAACTAATGAGAGGGAGAGAATTAGTCTCTCCCAGGGTGGCCAACCCTAAATTCATATACACACAAGCTACACTAGGGACAGAAGTTGGTGTATGTATACACTTATGTATATATAAATGTGTGTGTCTCTGTGTGTGAATGTGTATGTATTTGTGTGTGTGTGTGTGTGTGTGTGTGTGTGTGTATGTCAACAGTAACAAAAGAAAATGAGGCCTCCAATATGAAAGAGAATAAGGGGCTAGAGATAGGAGGGGTCAGATGAAAAAAGGGGGAATGGGGAAAGTTGTATAACTACATTTTAAATAAATTATAAAAAGGTATAAAAGTTAGGTTAGTAACCATTGTTTATTGGGTATATATTTACATACTATATAAAAACACTTACTGTTACAATGAAATCTTAGGCACTTTGATAATGTTTTCAATGGGTCTTTTCCAAAGACTCAGACACAAATTTCAGAAAAAAAAAATGTCACCTATGCTTGAATTGTGTGTTGCTTCCAGAAATGACCACTAATTATAAAAAAAAAAATCTTGTTCTTTTACAAAGCAAAAGACAATATAAGTAACTTGTTTCCTAGAATTCAACAAATTTTAATTAATTTAAGATGGCATGAGGTCATTTACTGATCAGATTTGAGGGAAAACTGGTAATCTGAGAGAGTTGATCCTTCTAGGGTTTAAGGTTCAACCATTTCACAAAGGGCATCTATGCGAAATGTGGACAGACACAAAGGTGTTAAGGCTGGCATGGTTCTCCCCAGGCTCAATATATGTTCCCAAGGCAACGGGGCTTAAGGCTGGGAACACTGAGCTGTTTAGTTACCATGTATGGCTGAGCATCCTCTGGTGCCACAGGCTCTGACAAGCATGCCCTGTCTCATCACCATCCCGAAGCAAAGGAACTGGCTGGCCATAAACTGAAGCATCTGAAACTAGGAACCCAAATGTTTCTTTAAATCTGTTTCAGGCATTTTGTCATAGTAGAAACAGTTGACTAACAAGAAGAGCTACCTTTCACTTCAATTTTCCCTCAATTAAGTCCATTGGTATGATGGCTGAATTGACAAGGTACCTTGTAAATGTCTTGGAAGATCCATAAACAGATTGTACAAGCGACAATCAGTTGGGCTTAGTACTTCTTGTGCTGCAAGGGAGCCCAGCACAGTCTTGTGCTGCAAAGGAGCACTCAGTGCCAGATCAGTGCTGATGGCTTCCCAATTGCATCTTTGGCTTTTTTTCCTTTTTTAAGTGTTTGCTTTCTTGCAATACAGAGCAAGTCCATATGAGACCTGAAAAAGAGCAAGGTTTCTTCTCTGGAAATAAATATATGTAGGTCCAAGGTGCTAAAGACACCTAGAGACCAGCCTCTGTGTTGTAGTCTCTATGCTCTGGGATGTTGAGCACATACTTTACCTTCCTAAACCTAAGTCCTCGTCCTTTAATCAAACGGGTAATGTCACCTCACATGGACCTTGTAAAGAAGAGCTCAGAGAGAAGCCTTTGCAGGGGGAGAGAAGCTAGTTCCCATCTACTGTCTAAAGTTATGCTGACAACAGTGCTGCCTGGGAGACATTAATAACTCTGCTTCATATCAGAAGTCACTGGGGTTAAGTGACTTACCCAAGGTCATGGTTCTAATAAAGCTGCTGTGACATGGTGAATTGCAGAATGACAGAATGTCCACAAACACTTTGTCCTTCTCTGAGAACTAAAATCTATGGCTGCTTAATTACACTCAGGAAATGTTACTGTTGGCCTTTAAACCCACAAAGCTTTTCTGCCACCCTTCCTGTATCAGTAGGTCCTCTGGACAGACATCAACTCCGATTTAAGTAAATAAAAAACCCTACACCAGCAAAACCCACTCATACCCCTCTCCTCATTCTGCTCCAACAGTAAATGAAGCTGTCTTGTCTGTTCGAGCCTCATAGGCGGTTCAAGGTTAGAGGCCAAACACCCCAGCCGCAGTGTGCCACAACCTCCTCAATTACCTGACAGATAAATTCCCACAGATGTCATCTGGGGCCAAGATCTGTTCTTTTCTCTCAGCTCATTGAATTTCTAATGGAAAGAGCAGGATGATGAGGGAGTAGGGCTGTCATCTAGGGGAAAAGAGAGGTGAGTCTTTCATAGGAGATCCTGTCTGGTAGTCACCTGAGCCAAGGAGAGGTTCTGCGAGTGTCTGTTAAATGGTTTCCAATCTCAGTGATGACGCAAGCATTAAGTGACAGACCTCAACACTCATCAAAAGATGAGTGAGGCTGTGTGGGAAAGGTATCTCTTAAACGCAGTTGCTATTAATAAATCAACAAGGAAAACCATTTCTCCTTCTGGTACACCACCTGGACTAAATTCTAGAACACAGGGATAAGATATAGCCAAGGGGCTGGAGAGAGGATTCACATCTAACAGGGCTTGCTGAGCTTTCAGAAGCCACCAGTGGCTCCCTTCCTTTCACTAGTCTTATGCTCCAGGAAAGGTTTCATTCCTATATCTTTTAAGAAAAATAATTCTTTAAGATTATGTGTATGTATGTGGTGTCTGTGTGTGGATGCAGATGTGTCTGTGTATGGATACAGACATGTAAGTACTGTTGTCCTTAGAGGCAAAATTCTCTGGATTATATTGATCACTTCAATCAATGTGAGAAGACCCAGCCTAAAAAGGAACAGTATCAGTGACCCAGCATTTTATAACAGTAGAGAAAGCATAATTGCACTTAGCTGCCTCTGCCATTGACTATGGCTGGGACGTGACCAGCTACTTCTAGTCTTCCTTCCCACCATGATGGACTGACTGTAACATGAAACTGTAAGAATAACCTTTTCTCATCTAAGTTGCTTTGTGTCTGGTCTGCAGAGATGGAACTCAGGTCATCAGGCTTGGCAGCAGGTGTCTTTACCCACTAACCATCCCCTTGACTTTTCTTTTCCTTCTTGAAATAGAGTCCCATGTCGCTCGGGCTGGTGCTGAGCCCAGTGTGTAGTTAACATTGATCGTACTCTTCTGATCTTCCCACTTCCTCCTCTCCACTCCTCTTCCTCCTGAGTGCTAGAATTATAGGCATGTGTCACCATTCCTGATTTAATAGGACACTGGGAATTGAACTCAGAGCTTTTAACATACAGATCAAATAGTCTACCAATACTCTACATCCCCAGCCATATTAGTTTTTTATACTCATTTAACTTTCATGTGCTGAGTGCCAACCATTTGTCAAATATGAATATAATGATGGGCCTGCTTTACTAGGGAAATAAATGAGCTTTATTCTCTCTCAAC
Source organism: Montemys delectorum (assembly GCA_019843815.1). Taxonomy (NCBI): domain Eukaryota; kingdom Metazoa; phylum Chordata; class Mammalia; order Rodentia; family Muridae; genus Montemys; species Montemys delectorum. Next base: position 7,906 of record JADRCD010235589.1, read on the forward strand.
ATTAACATAAGGTTGGAAAAAATAGAAGCAAAGGACCATAGACAGTATAAAGACAAAGCAACGCTGTTTGCATGCAGAAGGGAAAAAGTTTTCACTTGACTGAAGAGAACCATCTGATGTTGGGTCCTTCATGATTAGTTAAACCTTCAAGCTGAATACACCAAGCATTCTGAGACTGCAGAGCCCAGAATTGAGGGGCAGGCAGCTCTGAGACGGAAGGCAAAGCCTACAACTGGGGTGAGAGGTATATATGTTCAGACACAGATGAACAGGCACATACATGCACACACATGAGGTACATTCATGCACCTGTGATCATCCAGTGATCTTTGTCCTACATCATTGAAAAGGGTGCAAGAGGTGTCTGTGACCCAGAATGTTCTTAACCTGAATTACTTTGCTTACACTCTCAGGAAAATAAAATGTACAGGGTTTCGATGGCACATTTCTGATTTCTTTGAACCCATTGTCAGGGCCACATCAAAGTGTTGCTTTCACATCTTCCTGCTTCTAACAGGCATTTACCACAGCATACACACAGCATGAGCAGACCTAAGGTTTCCATGGTCACTGAGAAAAGGAAGGCATGTGTCTGGCTCAGTGGATTCAAAGAATTTGGTTCATCTGGTGCCCAAAGGAATGGAAGCATGGGGCTTTCGATACTGAAGCCTCTGTCCTCTAACTCTGTGATTCATTCTCAGTCAACATTTATGATGACCATTTCCCTCCACTACTAGTACTGATTAGAAAGAAGTAAGAGGCCATATCTTAAGGCTTTACAGACATACTCTGGACCTGCGAGTCACAGTTCAAAATCTAAACACAAAAGATGGCTAGTTGTAGAACTCAATCAGCTGAGCAAAACAGCCACTATCTTTTTTGGATCAGCTATGTCATCATGCAAGAGTCAGTGAAGAGAATTGCAAACTGGGAAGCTAAGGAGGGTCTTTGGACCCACTGACAACTAAGCCTCCCCTTCTTGTCATTCATATGTAGTAATTCTGCCCTAATTTCATGTGGCCTTGAGTCTTGGAAGGTGCTAAAATATGTAGCCTGGGGAAGCTTATTGGGGAAGGCATCAGCCATTCTGGGTGAAGGCTTTCGAATGTAGATACCTGGGGATCATACAAATGCCTGCCAGTAACAGCTATCATCCATTCTACATAATTAAGCCCTATACATATATTTATTCCACCAGGGTGATTTTAGTGTGGGTTTGTCATTGGGACCTCATGAAAATGCAAACATTGTGTCTCTAGGGAAGGAATCCTCATTCTAGGATTAAGGATTTTCCTTGTGGCTCAGAGAGGGGAACCAAGCCAATCTTAAGCATATTAAGCATATGAAACTTTGAAACCCATGAGCATATGAACTGTACGAATGGAAACATCTAACAATTAAAGCTGCTAGAACATATCCAGGAATACTTTAAAAATTACTTATCTCCAATCTCTTCAAACCTAACTCCAGAAACCAACTTTTTTTAAATAGAAGAGAGAGACTGGAACTAATACTTTTCAGTCTTGAGTAGAGATTTTAAGAGATGAGCAACATTGACACGAAGATACATACAAGAAGCTGGTCAAGAAATCTAAGTTTTTCATGTTGTTTGTTCACAAGAGCAAATAGAGATAGTATTGAGAAATGGTAATGGGCTGTATAGAAGGATGCCAGTGATCACACAGATCATATTGTCTTTTGTTAGTTTGAATGATGAGTAGATGTCGTATATGAGCATTTCATAAACATAGATGGAACTTATGTCTTTCCATGATGTGAAAAATTTACAACCTGTCAACTAACTAGTTCTATTTCCCTTGATAGGCAACTGAAGCCAATCCTGAGGCTTTTATTCCAATGTTAACTATGAGCATTACACTCAGATCAGAGATAATACAGTTATATACCTCTATGTGTGTATACACACACACACAAAAAAAACACACACAAATATACATATACATACATATAACTAAATATATAACTATATAATATATAATATTATATATATATGTATATTTGTGTGTGTGTGTGTGTGTGTGTGTGTGTGTGTGTAAGTTAAATGAAGGCTTTAAAGTTTCAATAATGGCTTCAAAGTGTTCAGCAATGGCTTCAGAGGGTTCAGTAATGGCTACAAAAGTTTGAAGAGGTGGGAAGAGAGTTGAAGGAATATCAGAAGGTTTTCCTGGAGGCAAGCAGAAAGCTCATATGTAATCAATAAAAGCTCAGTGGTACTTAGATAATGAACCTTGTTAGAGGTCAACTGGAATTATTGCCGAAGAGACAAGCTTCCGGGTGAGATTTGAGCTGGCCTGAGGACCTAGTTGGATTTCAGAATCGTAATGTGAGACCATGAGGCTATGTAGATAGTACCATATATGAATGATGGCAGGTCCAGGTAGGGGAATAAGTCCCTGAGTGGGATGACAGTAATCCAAGTAGGTCATGTCAGCAGTGGGAACTGAGCTGAACAAAAGTGCCTGGGTCACCTGGGAGTGCTTGTCAGTCCCTTGATACACACAATGAGCAATCAGATGTTAGACTGGTCATGACAGTGGGGATATGAACTGTCATGGAAGTATTAGGTATCTTTCTCTCTATGGGAACCAGACATAGGATCATCCTGGCTCTGTATTTGCACTCAAAATGGAGTCAAATGCTGCTTGTAAAATGGATTTGTTTAGGGAAAGTCACACCCTGGACAAACTACTGCTTCTCATAATACTGAGTAATTTAGGAGAGGGCACAGCCTACCCTCAACAGTTATTGTTCTTTTTTAAAATTTTTATTACTAGATTTATTAATAATTCCCTGTGTTCTTTGGGGACAAACATTCCTGTTTAGATTTAACTGTAGAAATCCGCATTTTCCCCCTTCTCTTGTTCTCCTTGGGTGGTCCCAGGTTCAAGTGTGCCCAGGCATTCATATCTTTTCTATGCATTATGGAGCCAGCATGAGGATCCTCCGAAGATATGCTGGATATTAAAGATGCCATAGTAAGGACCAAGAAGAAGTGATTTAACATGCAGAAAAAGATTACACATTATCTTTATCTTAATAGTCTTTCTATATTGTAATCATCCTTGGACATAGCAGTAACCATCATGAAAATCTAGGGAAACAGTACGACTAGTATCATAATAAATTTTGATATGCTAATATTGCTGTTCAAACAGCTGCTGTGGTGAGCAGGAGATCTTTATCTGTTAAAGTTGCTAAACAGCTTAGCATCTTTCTCATTTAATACACACTGACATATCACAGATATACGCAGTGTATTTGAAAAGGCTGATAGTAAGTAGTTTTCTCCTTTCTATTTTCCTTGACTAGACTCTAAGTAGCTCTAAGCAATGTATATGTCATATTGGAGGAGGAGGATGAACATTAATGAAGTCTTGGTTTATGAGCAGTTGAATCAGCCTAAGTCATTTTCACATAGTCGACTTTTGCTCCCATGGGGGCTTCAAGTCTTATAAGGAAGATGTTCCTGGGTATTGTCAATTAGTAATAAGTACTAACAATTTATGATGAACCCATGAAAATCACAGCCAGAAAAACAAACAAACAAACAAACAAAAACCTACTGCTTTACACAATATATAGTAATTAGGGTAAGGCATAGCCTGCCCTCAATAGTGAATTTTTTTAAAAAATCTTGTTATTATTACTTTAAATTTACTAATAATTCCCCATGTTCTCTGGGGATGAAGGTTTCTACTTAGGTTTAACTGTAGAAATCCACCACACTTTCTATGATGGTAGTATTCATTATCAACTTGACAATATCCAGAACTGCCCAGTGACAAGCCACTGGGCTTGTCTGTCTGTCTGGGAGTATCTAGGGTAGGTTAACTGAGTTGGCAAGGTCCATCTTAATGGTGAGCAGCACAATCCTAGAAGCTGGGCACTGAATCAGAAGGAGAAAGTGAGCCCAACACCAACACTCAACTCTTTACCATACTGACACAGTGTGACCTATGTGACTGTATCTAACACTTGCTACCACATTCCAGCTATGATGGACTGTATCCTCACACTGCGAGCCAAACTAAACCTGAATTTCTTAAATAGCTTTTGTCAGGGTATTTAGTACAACCATAGGAAACATAATTAATTCAACATCCATGTTTCAGACAGGAAGTCCTAGTTCTGTGATGGTTAAAAGAACAAGGTGAGACCTAATAGCATCTGGACTTGGGTCTGGATGTATCAGACACACAGACCTCCTATGACGCACCAGTGCTCCCCCTGCGAGAGTATCTCTCCTGTACTTACATGACATCTGCATCCATCTAGTCAATTAAACTCTAAATTGTTCTGCCCTAGCATCACAGAGCGGCAGCCCCATCCACTGTGACCCCAGCCTTTGACCACGGTTGAAATTCAATCAATCAGGACTGCTCTAATTTACAATGCCCTTATTTGCATAACAGGGATCCCTAACTGGAAATTATGCGCAGAGCAGCCGACACTCACCTTGAACTTTTCTGTACAGTAGCCTATATGAAATCCTGAGCTTCTGTAATCCCAGCACCAGGGCAAGAAATGGGCATATATCAGGAGATCACTGGCCAGCCAGTCAAGCAGAAACTGCAGGATTCATTCCCAGTGGAAAACTCCATCTCAAAAAAGAATGTGATGAGCAATAAAAGAAGACCCTCAAAGTATGCATACATGTGTGTGTGCATGTGTGTGTGCAAGATATAAATGCATCCATATACACATACATACACATATATACACACATGCACACACATGCACACAAAATACGCACATACATACAGATATATACACATACATATATGCATGCATGCACACTCATACACACAAAATACACACATACATACACACATATACGCATATATACACATACAAATATGCATGCATACACACACATGCACAATACACATACACTGCATATCTGCTCTTATTAGTTACAGAAACATCAAGAGAATCTTCCACGTAGTGGGTGTTAAAGATGTCATCACTAGGCCAAGGAGCAGTGAGCCTCTTCATCTTCTCAAGGGAAGCTTCCACGTACTTGTCAGAGATTATTCCAAGCTCCCAGCACTGTTGTGGTGTCAAAGAATGAGCTGTTACTGTGCCTTTTCTGTAGAGGCCTCCGGGTCCCAATCAGAGCCAAGAGTTTCCCCTTTTAGACCCTTGAGCTTCTTTTTTGTTAGTGATCATGAATAGAAGTACTAACATTATTCTGGATTATATTCTTTGTGTGCATTTTATATTTTCTTCATAGACCAATGTTGTCTGAAGAAGTTATTGTCTCATTCAACTCCATGCCTCTTACTAGGGAGCAATGCCAGCACAGAATAGGCTTTCATGACATTTGGGTGAAATAAAGACTGAGAGCAGAGGGCCAGATAGATGACGCAGGGTGTTAAAGCACTTGCTGCCAAGAATGGCACCCAGAGTTTGATCCTTGGGACTCAAAGGGTAGAAGGACAGAACCAACTTCTAGAAGTTGTCCTCTGACCTTCACAATTATACTATAGCATAGAAGAAGACCCTACCCAGTGTACATATGTAAGTTTATGTTCCCACACACATACTAAGTAAGTAAATGTAATTATAAAAGAATGGGTTTAGATAAACAGGCATGCTGAGTCACTACTGTGATTCATCCTTTGTGAAGCTGAGGCAGGGGAATTGAGCATTTGAGACTAATATGGAGAGCACAGTAAGATCCCGTCTTAAAACAAACAAACAATAAAAGCCCTAAAAACAATGTTAGAAAGAATGGGATTACTTTGATTTTATTTCTCATGAGAAAAAAATTGCTTTGCAATGTTTTATGACTATTATGAGCCTCAGATTTTACATCTGTAAAAAATAATTCATGGCACAAAATAATAGAAGCACCACTGTTCACATGCTCACATCTCTTGTGTCATAGATGAAACCAAGGAACTTGCACATGCTCCACAATTCCACTACCTCTGGGCTGCAGCTGCAGCCCCAGCCCCTATATTTGATTATAAATAGTGCTTCAGTGGGTATTATTTGTAATGAGCTAAAGCCTAGTGCACATAGTATGATAAAAGTTAATGGTTTGTGCCTCCTCTGTGTTGACAAGAAGCTGCAAATATTCATGGGAAGATGTACTCTAGAGAGTACAGTCTGTTAAAACCTAAAGATCTTCAATAGTCTGGCCTTTCTATGCCTATCTAGCTTCCTGGAAACTTTCTTCAGAGACCATGACCATAGTAAATCTGAGGGCTGGAAATTCCATCTGCCCCATCTGAATATATCTGTTCCACAGCTTCAAAGCTATGGAATTTATGCATCTATGCTGCATGCATGGTAAGTTTACAAACTATGGCAAAGGTACTCCTGATAAGCGTTGGGTATGAATGAAACTTTTAAATGATCAAGCTCGCTAGGCAAGATGGTGCTGCTCTGCTTGTCTCTGATTTCAGCACTTGGGAAACAGACTCAAGTGGATCTCTAAGAACTTAGGCCAGCCTTGTGAGGCATTGCCTGTATAAACAAACAGACAAACAGAATAAGCAATCCTGGGCTTTCAAAATCCAAACAGCAATAAGGAGCAAGAAGACCAGGCTTAGAAGCTGGAGAATCCCATGGAAACTGCTTACAGACTTCAAATGCTGTGTGCAGGGTGACATCTTCCAGGAAGGAGCTAGCCTTCACCCCAATTTCAAACAGGTTGGGAATAAGGACAGCTTTAAATAGACTTTCTTATGACTAAAATAAAAGATGTGTTGCTCCAGAAAAAAAATACATGTATATATATACACATTTTCTCTTTTTTCCTATTAAGGCCAGTGTAACTAAATTGAACCCACGAGTTTTTCTTTCTGCTCAAAATAAAATGAGCAGTCCAATTTTAAAGATTTTCAAAAGAAGCTTCCCCCAGATACTCTCTCTAAAAATACCTTGTATTTTTAGGTATTTTTAGGTTATTTAGGCTATCTATATGTGTCAGCATATGTTGCAGCTTTGGGGATAGCATTTTTGTCTGAACTTGGTTCACCATGACCATCTTTGAAATACTTCACATAATACGGAGTATTTTAAGAATACATGAAAGTAATCTCTATTATAAAAGGTTAGGAGCATCAAACATAGATAAAATTTTAAAAAAATAAATTAGCAATCTTCTACAGATGACTGACCGTCACCCTGGAAGAGTCATCATGCTTGTGAGTAGGGGATCACAGCAGTGTCTACATCAACTAAAATGCCCAGGGGAAAAACCTCTTCTGAAGGTAGAATTGAAATTGTGATTAAGGGACTATAATTTCAATTATAATCCAGGCACAGTGGCACACATCAACATATTGCCGCAAGATGGAAGGCAGAGGCGCTGGTAGGATGACAAAGGGCTTAAGGGCCCCAGCACATGGTAACTCCCAACTGAGTGTAATCCAGTCCCAGGAATTGGACACCCTCTTCTGGGTGAACACAGTGTACACACAAGCATGTGGGTAAACACTAATACACATAAAATAATAAATAAATATAAACATGGGGAATTTATCAGCATTGACTTTCTGTTTATTAAGAATATATCTGTGATTTTCTTTAAAAATAAATAAAAAACCCACTTCCTTTGAGGCAGGGTCTATTGCCTTGGCATCCTCCAATTTGCAACCAGCATAGCTTACTTAGTGACCAAGGAAGAAACCACCTCAGGATCCAGAGGAAGCTTCAGTCAATAAGGAGCTCTGTGCACAAGCATTAGGACCTAAGTTTACCACCACTCACCCATGTAGAAGCTGGGTGCATTTGATGCTCTTAGAAACCCATAGCAGGGGAGTAAAACTAGAAGAGTACCAGGACTGCAAGCTTTGGAAATGGGAAGGGTATTTTGACCTAAACTAAAATGAGAGAGCCGTATATGAAGACATATTACCTTGATCTTTGGCCTCTTCACATGATTAGGTACACATATGCATAGATACACGAACATGTACACACACACGTGCACACACAAAGAAATACCTAAGGGATTGTCACAGGATATGAGTGTGTCCAAACAACATCTCCCTCTCTATGTCCTCTCTTGTTCCTATTTATTAAGATGCAAGTCTCTCTAACACATCATACACTGATTTAGAAAATTACAGTTATAAGAACGTGAAAGGAATATGTCTGGTAAAATACAAAACAAAACAAAACAACTGGCCTCAGGCACTCAACCGTGTTGGAACCACCAAGCACAAAACGTAACTCTCGCCTAAAGTTCGAAAGCTCATCCCTCCTTCTTTTCTCATTGCTGTTATTATATTATCATTATTAACTAGATTATTATTCATTATTGGTGCATGTGCATGTGAAAGCATTCGTGTGGGTTTGCAGGTACTCACAGAACAAGCATGGTGGTTATAGGATAACTCCTTATTTCTCCTTATAGAGACAATCTCTCTCCCTGTTTCTGCACATCTATGCATTCTCTAGCCTGTGAGCCTCTAGGCAATGATTGTGTCTCCACCTCCCATCACACCGTAGAAGTAGAGGGATTACAGATGCCAGACAGGACACTGTGCTTGTTCAGGTTCAGTGATCAAACTCAGGTCATCAGCCTTATGCAGGTAGTGATTTAGCCACTGATCCATCTCACTGACTCAGAGTTGGTAAGCCTTAATACATCATTCTTTCTTGATAACATCCTCTTAATATCCATCTTCTGCCTTTTTGGTGTTATTTCTTTTGACTCCTAGGGGACATCTCCTGTTATCTGACCCTTAAAATTCAGGTCCCAGCCAGCTCTATCAACTGTTTTTAATCTACAATCTCTGTGTGACTTTTTGCATGTTTCATGAACTCGATTAGGATAGGCAGGCAGATGCCCTCAAGTCCATATCTCTAATACAATTCTTTGTTCTTTCAATATTCAGGGTCATTTCCAGCTATCAACTGGACATAACTGCAAAATCTCCAGCTCAGTGTGCTCCAAATCCAATTCATTACTTTCTTTGTTACTTATATATTTCATTAAATATATCTACAAATCTTGTATCATCTTAATTTTTGATCTCAATCATTTCTTAATGCCCATCCTGGTACAAAATACGTTATTACAAAATCTTGAAAATTCTGAAATAACCATAGAGTCTTGGGCATGCAAAGCAAAGACTTTACCATCAAGCAATGTCTCCAGCCTTTGGTTTCGGGTATTTTCTTAGCCTATGTCCTATGCTGTGATTCCAGGTCTGCCCCACTCCAGCATCCAAGTCTTGATGTCTATATCAGTTCAGTGTTTCTGGAATTCATCATCTCTTTTCCCTAAGAGTATTAAATTCGATTTATTTACTTTTAACTTACAGTTTTAGAATGGTTTTGAAGGAGGCCTCTGGTCTGTTCTTGTTCTTCTAAAAATCTACCCTTTGTACAGTCATGGTAATTGTTCTAAAATAAAGGTTATTAAAACCTTTGCAATCAAATGCTTCGGTGTGGCCTGAGAATCAGACTAAGGCCATTGGGATTGCACAGCAAGTGCCTTCATCTACCTAGCCCCTCCCCCTTCCTTCATCATTCTCTCTCTCTCTCTCTCTCTCTCTCTCTCTCTCTCTCTTCCTCCCTCCCTCTCTCCTCTCTTTCCCTATGTAGCGGTAGAGAGTTAATCCACTCTAAACTCCCTGGTGGGTACACATGCTTCTCCACATTTGCACAAATATTTTAGATTTACAAATGAAACACACACACACACACACACACACACACACACACACACACAGCCTTGTATTTAATATACCTTATACAGTGTAATGACTTGGTATTTTCAAACCTCTCCATGACTAGTACACTCTCTACTCCAATATTTCTAAGTTAATACTAAATCTATATTTTATCTTTGTTGCCTTGGACCCTGCTGGGAAGCCCTCCTGAGGCCACTTTCCCCTGTACCTACATATTGTTTGTGTCTCCCTTCTGCACCTTTACAGTATGGTTCATCTCTACACTCTCCTCATGGTAGAATCTCCTCTTCCTTTTCTTGGCCCCTTCCTGGGAATCCTACAAGTCCCGTCTCTGTCTCCCTGCCCAACCATTGGCTGTTGATAACTTTACTGACCAGTTAGAAACCAATTGGGACTGGCTTCCTTTAGTTCTTCATGTATGTGGAGGTTACAAACAGGTTTTTGGGTAACATAATTAACATGAGAACTCAAGCTACTTTCATCTATTCTTCTTCACCATTATCTTCTTTTCCTTCCTTCCCTCTGTCTTCTTTCCTCTCCCTTCTTTTTCCTTTCTTGTCCTGTAACCCTCCTCATCATCTTATTCTTATTCATCATCATCATCATCATCATCATCATCATCATCATCATCATCATTGTCATCATCATCATCATCCATAGTATTAGTAGAGGGCAGATCACCATTTTCTCTCGGGTGACTGTCTAAGGCAGGATCAGCCAGGAGTGCACAGGCTGCAGAAGTGCTAGAGCAGTTGGGATAGAGTCCTTCCTACCTCCATCTGCACCCAGGAGGTGAGGCTGTTCTGCAGCCCTCTGTGCACTGGTCTTGACAGGAGAGAGTTGGTCTCCCAGGAGTGTTGACACAGGCTTACAGACCCACAGGAGGAACAAGCTCCAGCCAGAGACAGCAAGAGACCAGAGATTACCAGATGGCGAAAAGCAAATGCAAGAATCTTATCAAAAGGAAAACAAGATTACTTGACATCATCAGAACCCAGTTATCTCACCACAGCAAGTCAGAGATAGAAGAGAGAATCTCAGGTACAGAAGATACCATAGAAAACATTGACAGAACAACAAAAAATGCAAAATGCAAAAGGATCCTAACCCAAAACATCCAGGAAATCCAGGACACAATGAGAAAACTAAACCTAAGGATAATAGGTATAGAAGAGAGTGACGATTTCCAACTTAAAGGACCAATAAATATCTTCAACAACGTTATAGAAGAACACTTCCCTAACCTAAAGAAAAAGATGCCCATGAACATACAAGAAGCCTACAGAACTCCAAATAGTTTGGACAAGAAAAGAAATTCCTCCTGTCACATAATAATCAAAACAACAAAAACACAAAAGAAACAAACAAAGAAAGAATATTAAAAGCAGTAATGGGAAAAGGTCAAGTAACATAAAAAGGCAGACCTATCAGAATTATAACAGGCTTCTCACCAGAGACTATGAAAGCCAGAAGATCTTGGGCAGATGTCATATAGACCCTAAGAGAACACAAAGGCCAGCCCAGGCTACTATACCTAGCAAAACTGTCAATTACCATAGTTGAAGAAACCAAGGTATTCCATGACAAAACCAAATTTACACAATATCTTTCCACAAATCTAGCCCTTCAAAGGATAATAAATGGAAAACTCCAACACAAGGAGGGAAACTATACCCTAGAAAAAGCAAGAAAGTAATCATTCAACAAAACATGAATATGAACAGAATTCCAATTTCAATAACAAAAATAACAGGAAGCAATAATTACATTTCCTTAATATTTCTTAATATCAATGGACTCAATTCCCCAATAAAAAGTCATAGACTAATAGACTGGTTGTGCAAACAGGACCCAACATTTTGTTGCATACAGGAAAGCCACCTTAGCGACAAAGACAGACACTACCAGAGTAAAAGGCTGGAAAACAATTTTCCAAGCAAATGGTTCCAAGAAGCAAACTAGAGTAGCCATTCTAATATTGAATAAAATTGACTTTCAACCTAAAGTTATAAGAAAAGATAAGGAGAGAAACTTGATGCTCATCAAAGATAAAATCTACCAAGATGAACTCCCAATTCTAAACATCTATGCTCCAAATGCAAGGGTACCCACACTCATAAAAGAAACTTTACTAAAGCTCAAAGCACACATTGAACTGCACAAAATAATAGTGGGAGACTTCAACACTCCACTCTCATCAATGGACAGATCACAGATACAGAAACTAAGCAGAGACACAGTGAAACTAACAGAAGTTATGAAACAAGTAGATTTAACTGATATCTATAGAACATTTTTTCCTCAAACAAAAGGATATACCTTCTTCTCAGCACCTCATGGTACCTTTTCCAAAACTGACTATATAATTAGTCAAAAGACAGGTCTGAACAGATACAAGAAGATTGAAATAATCCCATGCATCCTATTAGATCACCAGGGATTAAAGTTGGTCTTCAATAACAACAAAAACAACAGAGAGCCCACATACACATGGAAGCTGAACAACACCCTACTCAATGATAACTTGGTCAAGGAAGAAATAAAGAAAGAAATTAAAAACTTTTTAGAGTTTAATGAAAATGGAGCTAGACCATACTCAATCTTATGGGACACAATGAAAGCAGTCCTAAGAGGAAAACTCATAGCTCTAAGTGCCTCCAAAAAGAAACTGGATAGAGCATACACTAGCAGCTTGACAGCACATCTGAAAACTCTAGAACAAAAAGAAGCAAACTCACTCAAGAGGAATAGACAGCAGGAAATAATCAAACTCAGGGATGAAATCAACCAAGTGGAAACAAAACGAACTATACAAAGAATCAACCAAACCAGGAGCTGGTTCTTTGAGAAAAACAACAAAATACATAAGCCTTTAACCAGACTAATTAGAGGGCACAGAGACAGTATCCTAATTAACAAAATCAGAAGTGAAAATGGAGACATAACAACAGAAACTGAGGAAATTCAAAAAGAATCATCAGATTCTACTACAAAAGCCTATATTCAACAAAACTGGAAAACCTTGATGAAATGGACAATTTTCTAGACAGATACCAGGTACCAAAGTTAAATCAGGATCAGATAAACAATCTAAATAGTCCCATATCCCCTAAAAAATAGAATCATCATTAATAGTCTCCCAACCAATAAAATCCTAGGACCAAACGGATTTAATGCAGAGTTCTATCAGACCTTCAAAGAAAACCTAATACTCCTCAAACTATTTCACAAAATAGAAACTGAAGGCACTCTACCAAATTCGTTCTATGAAGCCACAATTACTCTGATACCTAAACCATACAAATATCCAACAAAGAACGAGAACTTCAGACCAATCTCCCTTATGAATATCGATGCAAAATACTCAATAAAATTCTTGCAAACCGAATCCAAGAACACATCAAAATGATCATTCACCACATTCAAGTAGGCTTCATCCCAGGGATGTGGAGATGGTTCAATCTATGGAAATCCATTAACATAATCTACTATATAAACAAACTCAAAGAAAAAAATGTGTGATAGGCTCATTAGATGCTGAGAAAGCATTTGACAAAATCTAACATCCCTTCATGAGAAAAGTCTTGGAAAGATCAGGAATTCAAGTCCCATACCTAAAAAATAGTAAAAGCAATATAAATCAAATCAGTAGCTAACATCAAACTAAATAGAGAGAAACTTGAAGCAATCTCACTAAAATCAGAGACTAGACAAGGTTTCCAATCTCTTCCTACCTATTCAATATAGTACCTGAAGTCCTAGTCAGAGCAATTAGACAACAAAAGGAGATCAAAGGGATATGAATTGGAAAGGAAGAAGTCAAATTATCACTATTTGCAGATGATATGATAGTATACTTAAGTGACCCAAAAATTCCACCAGAGAACTCCCAAACCTGATAAACAACTTCAGCAAAATAGCTGGATGTAAAATTAATTCAAACAAATCAGTGGCCTTTCTCTACACAAAGGATTAAGAGGATGAGAAAGAAATTAGGGAAACAATACCCTCCATAATAGTCACAAATAATATAAAATACCTTGGTGTGACTTTAGCTAAGCAAGCAAAAGATCTGTATGACAAGAACTTCAAGTTTCTGAAGAAAGAAATAGAAGATGTCAGAAGATGGAAAGATCTCTTATGCTCATGGGTTGGCAGGATTAATATAGTAAAAATGACCATCTTGCTGAAAGCAATCTATAGATTCAATGCAATTCACATCAAAATTCCAACTCAATTCTTCATATAATGATAAAGAGCAATTTGAAAATTTATCTGGAATAACAAAAACCTAGGATATTAAAAACTATTCTCAACAATAAAAGAACTTCTGGTGGAATCCCCATCCCTGACCTCAAGCTGTACTACAAAGAAATGATAAAACTGCATGGTATTGGTACAATGACAGGAAGGTAGATCAATGGAATAGAATTGAAGACCCAGAAATGAACTCACACACCTATGGTCACTTGATCTTTGATAAAGGAGTTAAAACCATCCAGTGGATGAAAGACAGCATTTTCAACAAATGATGCTGGCTCAAGTGGCGGTTAGAGTGTAGAAGAATGCATATCAATCCATTCTTTTCTCCTTTTACAAAGCTCAAGTCCAATTGGATCAAGGACATCCACATAAGACCAGATACACTGAAACTAATAGAAAAGAAAGTTGGGAAGATCCTCGAGTACATGGGCACATGTTCAGGAAAATTTCCTGAACAGAACACCAATAGCTTATGCTCTAAGATCAAAAATTGACAAATGGGACCTCAAAAAATTGCAAAGCTTCTGTAAGGTAAAGGACACTGTCAATAGAACAAAATGGAAACAAACAAATTGGGAAAAGATCTTTCCCAATCCTACATCTGATAGAGGATTAATATCCAATATATACAAAGAGCTCTAGAAGTTAGACTCCAAAGAACCAAATAACCCTATTAAAAATGAGGTACAGAAATAAAGAATTCTTAATTGAGGAATACTTAATGGCTGAGAAGAACCTAAAGAAATGTTCAACATCCTTATTCATCAGGGAAATATAAGTCAAAACAACACTGAGATTCCACCTCATACCAGTCAGAATGGCTAAGGTCAAAAACTCAAGTGACAGTAGATGCTGTGGAGAAAGAGCAACACTCCTTCATTGCTGGTGGAATTACAAGCTGGTACAAGCACTCTGTAAATCAGTTTGACAGTTCCTCAGAAAATTGAACATAGTACTGTCTGAGGACCCAGTAATATCATTCCTGGGCATGTACCCAGAAGATACTCTAACATGTAATAAGGATATATGCTCCACTCTGTTCATAGCAGCCTTATTGATAATAGCCAGAAGCTGGAAAGAACTCAGATGTCCTTCAACAGAGGAATGGATATAAAACAATGCGGTACATTTATACAATGGAGTACTATTCAGCTATTAAAAACAATGAATTTATGAAATTCTTAGGCAAATGGGTGATCTGGAAGATATCATCCTGAGTGAGGTAACCCAATCACAAAAGAACACACATGGTATGCACTCACTGATAAGTGGATATTAGCCGAGAAGGTTGGAATACCCAAGGTACAATCCACAAACCACAATGAACTCAAGAAGGAAGACCAAAGTGTGGATAATTCCATCCTTCTTAGAAGGGGGAACAAAATTCCCATGGAAGGAGTTGCAGAGACAAAGTGTGGAGCAGAGACTAAAGGAATGACAATCCAGAGACAGCTCCACCTGGGGATCCCTCCCGTATGCAGTTACCAAACCCAGACACTATTATGGATGCCAACAAGTGCTTTCT
>JADRCD010235590.1:0-11595 GCA_019843815.1 Montemys delectorum
ACACACACACACACACACACACACACACACACACACAGAATAGGGGGATGACATAACAAGAATGTGTATTCTTTATAACTCTTTCCCCCCTTCTTAGAGACAGGATCTCACTATGTAGCCCTAGCGTCCTGAAACTCACTCTGTAGGCCAGGTTGGCCCAGAACTCAGAAATCTGCCTGCCTCTGCCTCTGCAGTGCTTGGATTAAAGGCGTGTGCCACTCTGCCCAGCTCATTTCTTTTCGTTTGTTTGCTGTGAAGATAGTTAAAAATTTTAAATATTTTTTTCCAGAAAGGTTGAGATGTCTGGCTCTTATCCTGCCTGTGTTGCTTCAGAGTGGACTAATCTGGAAGATGCTCTCAGCCAAGGTCCAGGAAATCCTTCGTCCTCCAGGATGGATGCCAGTGACATCCCAGGTCTTTGCCTTGATGCTGTCATCCTCCAGGTCACTTTGTACAATTTCAAGGAGGATGTCCCTTTAGGCCAAGTGAACCACAGTAATGAGATCCCAGTTTGTTTTCGAATCTTGTCTAACTTCCTGCCCAAGCTGACATAACTGTGATTGACAAGGGGTATATAATCAAATCAGCAAAAAAGAGAGTGTGTCTCTCAAAGAGGTCACCATTTGGAACCCAAATGCCTCTCTGGATTGTGACTCCCTAATTACATATCCACAGAGGCTGGGGACTAGAGACCCGGGTGAGGAAACCAATGTGCAATAATCACGTTGCAGGTTTACTCACTGCTACTTGGTACCAAATTAACATCCCTTTATATTTCCTGAGCTCTTGCCTGACTGTTTTCTCAGCAGGGTAGACGGAGAGGCTGACGGGATGCTGCAGTGCCTGGCTGGACTTGCGAGCTAGAAGCAGCTATAAACGAGGACATTTGCTTGGCTCACTGGCTAATGAGTGAAGGTTCACTGAGAGTAATCATGCTGCAGTGGGATTTCCTTAATGATTGGCACAGTTCATTAAAAGAAGAAACAAACTCTACAGAGAGCGTTGGAGAGAGACTGGGGATGGGAAGGTCAGATCGTGGAAGTGGGGGCTGTGGCTCCCAGGAATGTGGCTTTCACACAATTAGGTGTTTGAAGGAAGACAGAGCCTGGATACAGTTGAGTAATTTCAGCTAATTGAGATTTGCATGGGTCAAAGACCAGAGGTCTTGCTGCTGTTAAAACAGGATGTGGCATCCGCCATGGGATCCTTGGGTGAACAGTGGCTGTGTGTGCCTCAGAACAATGGAAAGTGATGCCTTCCTGACACAAAACGGCTTTGGGGGAGATGTCTGTCCACCGAGTCCTGCAGCAGGCTCTCTGCCATGGAATCACCATGCCTTCAGCTTTACCTACGTGGACCCTTCTCTGTCCACCTTACCTACGTTCTCATGAGTGAGGACAGAGGATGCCTCTGCTCCCCACTGGGCAGCATCTACCAGAGACACTGCTTACGTAAGGCATGCTCCTGAGACACAGAAAGATCATGGTGGCCTTGTGTGCCCCAGCTTTGGATGTGAGAATGAGTGATCACAGCTTTGAGTGCCGTTCTCTGGAGATTGAGATTTTTGCTTGCAGAGCTGAATACATACCATAGAGTTTCTGTTTCTCCTCTTCTCTTTTAAGCTACTTCCATCTAAAGCCCATATCCTATGGAATGAGAGAAAAGGCAGAGATGGGAGATGGGCAAGCACCTGCAAGGCTACTGCTAGTCCATGTGGCCTCTTTGTGTATGTAGTGGAAAAAGCCACCCCTTCCACTGAGGGCCGCACATCAGTATCATTTGCTACTGATTCTCCTATGGTGCCTCAGTGCATGGCTTATACAGCCATGCAAAAATGGGTTTGGCTATCAGGTATGGAATGGTAAGAGTCCTCTAGACCCACTAAATATTTTCCTTACTTTTGAATCTTAGGAAGCACAGGACTCAGACATGGCTAGAGCATACCTGTCCATTCCATGTGTCCCCCTCTGAGTTCTGGCCTCCTGTAGACTCAGGAGCTTGAAGAAGTGTACACCTCTCTTTCTGCGGAGAGGAGCAACCACACCAACTGTTCCTTCAGGGCTATAAGCATCCTCCTCCTTCCCCTTTGTTTCTGCCCACTGAACCCAATCTCAGTAAGTTTAGCTTATTAAAGACAGGAGGACCACAGCTTTTGGGCTTCTGTCTTCCTCAAGTTCCCAGTGCAAGGAATAGCCATGTGTCTTGCCAACTAGAGAAGGCCACAGTGAGTGGACCTTTCACTGGTCTACATAGATGTATGAGCACATGATGGAGGGGTACCGTGTGCTTCCCTGACACGAAGGACAGGAATATAGGACTTTCTGGTGTCTTCTATAGGGCATGAAGAACATTCACACATAAATAGGTTACAGGGCTTCTAATACAGTGGGAAACCTACTTAAGTTTCATTTAGCTCCTCAAATACTCGAATGTATGTCGTTTGTTTGTTATTGCCCCCTCTTAAGATTGGGTCTGGGCACATGCGTGATTGTCGGAAGAACCATGTTTGGGCTCATTCATTGGCCTGACAGGAATCAAGCTCCCATTCAATCTTGGGGGCTGAGGGAGGAAGATACCCAAAACAGGTTTTCTATGTATGGCATTGGAGATAACTTCTGTGAAGACCAGATGAGTCCAAAATTGTAGGATTTCATAGTGAATTACAGTATTGTTAATTATAAAGGCCTTTTTTTTTTTTCTGTGCAAGCCAGCATATGCTAAAGGAAAGGCTAATACCTTGCCCATTTCTCTGGTCCCCATTGTGCAAGCTCTAGCTTGTGTTGAGTCTCTTCCATTCCCCCTCCTTGGCTTCAGCAAGTTGTTCTTTCTTCTTTTTCTTATTCTTATGACCCTCTGTTTTAGTCACTGACCTGTTGCTGTGAGGAGAAGAAACCATGACCAAGGCAACTCTTAAAACAGAAAACATTTAATTGGAATTGGCTTACAGTTCCTCAGGTTGAATCCATTGTTATCATGGTGGGACTGTGGCGGCATGCATGGCATTGGAGATGCACCAAAAGCTGCATTCTGATCCCCAGGCAGAGAGAGAGAGACAGAGACAGAGAGAGAGAGAGAAAGAGAGAGAGACACACACACACACACACATACACACACACACACACACAGAGAGAGAGAGAGAGAGAGAGAGAGAGAGAGAGAGAGAGAGAGAGACCGTACCTGGTATGAGCTTTTAAAACCTCCAAACCCACCCCCAATGACATACTTCCTTCAAGAAGGCCTCCTAATCTTTCTATTTCTATTAAAAAGTTCCACTCCCTGATGGCTAAGTATTCAAATATGTAAGCCTACAGGGCCACCTTATTCAAGCCACTACACCCCCTTATTTATGATCGGTATTTATGGAATGAGGCTTTATGAACTCTGCCCTTGCATTTAGTCATGATGAATGTCTTCTGTTATCTATATAAACACAGGAAAAATATTCACATCAAACTGTGAAATTGTTTCAAAATGGGTAAATAAGTCTGTCAGAGGACGCCATGAAAGATAAAAAACAAAAAACAAAAAACAAAAAACAAAAAGCCTCCGCTCATCTTTGCACTAAAATTAGCCAATCAAGGAAGAGACCAAGTTGCATTGTGAACCTTTGAAGTGGATGCTAAGCCAGCAATGTGAGGTTGCTGGAGGGCAAAGCTGTTCTGGGGAAAATGCCTCCTAGCTTTTACCCTAGTGCCAATAAAAAGGCCGTCCGATGGGACAGTACTGGGCTGACATGACACTGTGATTGCACATATGCTCGGAGAGATTAGAGTCAGTTTACGGTCATTAAGACATTAGGCTGCTCTGGAAAATCAGCTCAGCGCTCTGAGCGGTTCAGGTGTTTCAGGTTGCTCTCTGTAGGTCGGAGCAAATGCACAGATTGGCGCACAGCCGCAGTGCTTCTCACGCACAGACGCTGTGACTTTGATAGTCAGTGAAGAATGCCCATGTGGAATGGAACCAGACCTCGCCCTTCCCAAGCTTCTGCTCCTTGGTATTTAATTATTATGACTTAGAAGTGACTCAGACCCAAGGCTTTATTTTAAGCTTGGTCCAGAATTGCTCTGGATGTGGAGGGTAGGACAGCTGCTTGGCTTTGATTATCAGAGTATGTGACTAAATTAATTTTTCAAGCCTCAGATGAACAAGTGTGACACTTAAGCAAAACACATTTAAATATATTCAAGTTTGTGCGTATAAATAAAAGTCTATGTTGAGTTTTCTGTGCTTGCCATGTTTGTTCTCTAATGTTCTGGTTCATAGTAGAACTATTTATGGTTTTCATTCTACCCGGGGAATATTGACATGAGAGACTGAGCTCCATCATTTTGAGGTCATGTGTCAGACATCCATAGAGGTTTAAAACAGGGCCAAAACCCACTTAACTTCTTCTGGCACTATTCCCTGAGCACCATTGGCATCTCAAGTACTAGGTATATCTGATTTCTGGTTCTTAAAATTATTTTATATGCTCCAGAGATACAAGATTAAATAAGAAAACTACAAAGGAAGATGCCCTTGCCAATTCTTTCCCCCTTCCTGAGGACATTTAAAAACAAGCCTGTGTCTGGATTGAGTCTTTCAGTGTACTGCTCCATGATCTTCCTGTTTAATGAGACAATAGATTTTAAACTTAGAGTATTCATCCATGAGTTGAATGTAACAGAATTAGGTTATTTTTATTTTCCGTGCAAAGGAAGTATTTTCATTATATCCCCTAACTGAAACAGTGATGTACACTTGTCATCCTACACAGCCACCATGGGTCAAGAGTTCAGTGTTTTATGTAGATATTTCTTGTTAAATGTCTGTTGTAAGATTCTGGTCATGATGTCAGGGAGGGCCACAGTCATCTGATAGCTTGATGGACTGAAAGATCTAATTCCAAAACGGTATACTTATGTGGGTATTAGGGGGAGGCCTCAGTGCACAAGGAGGATGTCTCCATGCTATGCCTGGAGCCGCTTCAGCTCAGAACAGAGGTTCCTCCTGGAGAGCAAGGGAAAGATCTCAATGCTTTTGCTGGCCAAAGCTTCAAAGCCACGCTTCACTTTCTTCAGCAATACTTCTCTTGGTCACATGCACAGATCAGCATTTTTTTTTTTTTTTTTTTTTGCACAGAGAGAGGGGTCACATAAGGATGTGCTGCCAGAAGGCGAGAATCTTGGGGACACTTTTGGAGGCTGACTGTCATGGAACATGCCATACATTCCTCTTGATGGCCTTGCCATACATTCACCATTTAGACATGTAAAGCTTTATCTGCATTCAAATAACTACATTTAAAACACAGGATGACTGTAGATATACAAGCATTCTATGGATGTCCCGCATATGACTTTAATTGGGAAACGCCTCTTCCCTCCATGGTGCCTCAAGGCAGAAACACAAAGGAAGCAGCCATCCCGGTCAGCTTTGGTTCCAAGCTCTCTGGTCATCCTACCGAAGGCAGCTCTCACGAGGAGAGGGGCCACAGCTTCTGATTTCTGTATGGGCCGATGTCCCTTGATGCTTCCCTGAGCACCTCCGCTATGCTTTGTGCTGTGTCATGTGCACCATGTGGGGATTGGAGTTGTGAGCCTCAAAGACATCAGTGTTCTTCCTCACCTAATCTCTGCTTACTGCCCAGGCCTCCCTTCCAGAGTGAGTCCTCTCTGCTACACTCTGACTTCACCACGGTGTGGCATTTCTCAGGGAACAAAGTCCAAAGGCCATTAGACCTTCTAGACCCGGCTGTGTCTATAAGAACTTTAGCTTTTGGATGTTCTTGTCTAAGGGTCCTTTGTGTTTCTTTCTTTTAGCCTTTGTGTTCCAGAGATGTCTGCAGGTGGAAAAATATGACATGATTCCTTTGTGATCAGACTAAGCATGTGATTGATCTGTTCTATTTTTTTCTTAGATATAATACCCTCCTCCTTCCCATCTTTGCTGTAAATACTAGAATCCTCCTTTCCTTACTAATTGGTTAGACTCTCTATTCCTCAGATGTGTTAGCCTCTTTGCTTCAGTGAAAGTGCATCTTCCAGGAGTTGTTTAGGCTGAGATGAAACAGCAGAGTGCATGGTAAAGACAGCATCTCAAGTCTGCCCTACTTGCATCCCTTTCCAAGCCCCTGAGAAGCTGTCCCCCCAACCCCCTCCCCCGTATTCTGTCTCCTCTCAATCCTTATAGAATCACATCATCATCATGTGTCTTTGTGTTGCTGGAGGTAGGGAATTTCATGTGAGGTAATGTTTTCAGAACATTTCAAGTATAAAACTTTCTATGTTTTAGCTTTTCCTGGTGATTAATTTGTCAGACTTGGAGTCCTAAGTTGGAACACATTACGCTGGGAATTTTCAGAATCTTATTCCAGTCTATTTTTTTTCCAGGAATGTTCAGAATTTCAAAAGCTGTTCTCACCTGATCCATGGAATGCAATTTACTCCTCTTTCTCTGGAAGCTTGTAGCACCTTCCTGTGGTCATTTACATTTTGAAATTCTTGCATGATTTGCCTGGATGGCAGTCTGATTTCTCTGGATGTGCCTTTTCCTTTTGGATGTTTCCAACATCCAGTTGAGCATTGCAGGATTATATTGATCTTGATGTTGGCATTTATCTCTCTTTTCTCCATTCTCTTTGTCTGAAACTTGGACTAGTTGGTAGCTGGACCACTTGGACCACTCTAATAATTTTCTTATCATCTTTTCTCAGTTGTCTTTTTTGGGGAGATGGCCACAGTATTTATCTGTCTTTTCTATTCAGTTGATCCTTTGTATTATTGTAAATTTTGTTCCTGAGAACTTTCATTGGTCTTCAAATACTCCTCTACTTATGCATCTTGCTTTTCTCTTCATAGCTAATAAAGGTCATATGTTTGTATGTTTGTTAACAGTCTTCTCTGAGGATGTTAACAGGCTATTTTTGGAGTTGTCTTCCTAGATTTTTTTTTTTTTTTTTTTTTTTTTGCCTTTTCCCATACTTCCTTCGCTTGTTCATCTTGGTCTCCATCTTAAATGCTCATCATTGACCAAAGAAGATAATGTGTGGCTCTGAGCATGTGGCCACTGTCTTGTACAAGGATGCTTGAGATAAATGAGAAGGCACTGGAATTCGGTGTGGCTATCACTGTGACTGTGGACACAACGTGATGGTGACATCACTGGGCATAGGTAGAGGGTAGAGGGAGACTTGATTTCATGACTTAGAGTACGAATTAGCCATTCAAAGCAGGAACAGGGACGAACATTCCAGAGTGAGAGGATGACATTGATTTATTCACTCATTAAATATCGCTGTGTGCCAGGCATTGCTCCAGGGGTACAATAACCAATAAGGCAGATGTAATTCCTACTTTGTTACTTTCAAGAGAAGACAGACAAATAACTAAGCAATTAGAACAGTGTGAGACAGGATGCTGAAGGACACATGTTACATACTCAGAATTGAATGTTTGAATGCTATCTCCTTTCAAAAATATAATCCAGGGTAAATAGTACATTATGCATCTTATGGCTGAAGTGCGACTTTATGGACTTGTCTGGGAAGGCTCATTTCTCATTACACTTTTCAAAGAAACATTTTATTTTTTTCATACACCCACTAAGTTTTAGATGCTCTGAAGGCACTAAAATACTACTCATAACTGCATTTTTTTTTTTTTGAGCACAGAGTTTAAGTGTTTTGGCACTGCCTAACACTTTTATGAATGGCAAGATACAGAGTTAAATTAGTACCAGACTTTGCTCTCCTTAGGGATGGCCTGTGTTTTGAGTCTTTGATCCTCCAGCACTGATGCTGAGTTCAATGTGCCTTCAGCACTACGTGTGTAGCTGTGCGTGCATGTATCTCTTCTTTGTGTGTAAAATGTGTGTAATGTCCCTTCCCACTTATCTGCAATAGCAATGTACCTGACCATCTGGCATCTGGTCAGAAACACCTTATTTATTCTCCTGTGCGTGGAGCCCCAAGGGGCCAGTGAATTATTGCAGGGAAAACTAATGAAGAAAGAGGTGAGGGGTGGACTTTCAGTCCAGCTTTGTCAGCAATGAGCTGGATGCCTTTCACTTTCTCTGCGGTGGGTTTTTCTCATTTGTAAAAGGTGTCAGCAATTCGTGACCTGCTCACTTCCTTAGCTCTCACAGAGGATCAAAGGAGACAGGAGAGAGGCACTCAATGCTTAGCTTATGTTAGAGACATTTTTTTTTGGTGGTGGCCACATCACACAGGTGGCTGTTCTGCAGCCAGATATACCAAGGACTCACCCCTTAGACTGTGATTGGGCAGCAGAACTAGGTGCTGGAAGACCAGAGGGTACTCCTGAAGTCTGGCTTCATTGTTGTTGTTTGGTTGGTTTTGGCTTTTTTGTTTTATTTTGTTTTGTTTTGTTTGTTTTTTGTTGTTGTTGTTTTGTTTTGTATTGTTTTGTTTGTTTTTAAACCATGTTGTCTAACCTAGTCTACCTGAGAACCAACCCCTCAGCAGGTCACCTTCTGAGAGGTCCAGGTTACCTGGTCAGCCAATCCCATTCCCTCTTCTGGTGAAGTGACTGCTATGGTATGTCAGAAAGAATCTACAGGTTCTTCAAGGGTGGTTTCTGGACCAAGCACATCAGTTATCACCTGCTTTCTCAGTCCTTTCCTACTACAGTAACACAATACCTTGGGATGCTTTAATTTATAAGCACAGCAAATATGCTTTTTAATGACGCCTGACCTGGACGCCCCCAGATACCTTTAACAGCAAATGGAAGCTCAACATTTCCGTCTTCATTTTCCATCTTTGTCTTCTTTATTTGGCTACAGGCACAAGATAATTTATTGTCCTTGGTCAATATGCTTAGTTATGTTGGAATCTTTGAAGAATAAAACCTTGCAGGACAAACCATGCCTAGAAGGGGACCATTGCTTCTGAAGGCTAGGGCATTCAGAAGTGAGCATTATGGGGGATCCCAGGAGAGGTCCTTAATCGGTGGCATTGACAAACACTTCTTCAGACTACCCTGCAGAAGAGGAACTGAGAGATGACCATCCAGAGCCTATACTCACAGGGACTTCTGAATTATGCCGACCTCTTGCTTCTAGCCATTTTAAGGTCCACAATCAAGGCTTAAGCAAGTTCATTTTGGAGAAGATCTGTTCCCCATGGACAATACCTTCTATGTCCTCAAACTTCAGAAAGCAAATGAGTTTCCTCCAGACTCTTTTATAAGGCAATCATGACCTTGGAGCCTCCATGACAGAACCACCCCCTCCACCCCCAAAGGTCATTATGTCAGCACCTTGTACTGCCAGCATCTTGACAAGGCTCAACTTGTGAACTTTAAGAGTCACACGATTCAGACAACTGCTTGTGGAGGCATGATCAAAATGCATAACCTTTGACCCAGTTCAGATAAGTGTGTCGGAAACTCCCAGTTGGATCCCAGCAATCTGGGTTTACCTACACTCTGGGGAATAAGGCCTGAAGTCCCCTGGAGAGGGCCACTGCCTCAAAGAAGCAATTGTCAAACAAATGTACACTCTGGGCTAATACTTGCTTCACATTAAAAGAGTCTAGAGTGATGCTGAGGAAAATGTATGCCTTTCTCCCAGATCATGTATGTCAGTCCTCTTGGCACAACCAGGCTGCGAGTAACATGGCCCTTGAGAAGCAGCAGGAAACAAGAAGGCAGATCCTTAGGGTTGGATCTCTACTAACTCCTAGGTAACCCACAGGAGCTTATGTGTTCTTTAGGCGCTGATTTTTCCACTCTTTTCCTCTCCGATGCCTTTCAGCTCATATATGGTATAGTTCTAATTTTATAACTTAAAGATATACAATAATTAGAATTGAGATTTGTGTGAATGCTTTTCAGAAACACAATATGGTAAGATAATTTTTTTTTTTTGTAAAGTCATGGACCCAAAACAAATGTCTTCCTAGGCTCGTCTGAGAGATGGCAGGGGCTGTCCCACAAAGGTACGACTAAGAGGTATAGTTGAGAAATACACTATACCTACTTCCCCCAGTGTCCTCAACGGGCAGCTTTACTAGTTTGACTCTATAAAAACTAATTCTATGAGTTCTCACTGGTGCCTCCTTACGACCTCTTGGGACTGTAGACAGAGAGAACATGATCTTGGAAATGGGTCATATTGAAGATAAAGGACCCTTTATATCCCATGATGGCCATTTTGTGTCCTTTGCCATTTTTACTGGACTCCCAGCTACCACTCACTGACAGCTCTGGGGTTTCTTCTCCCCTTTGTAGGGGTCAGCCCCAGTCTTTCCCAAGTTGCAATGATTAGACACACCAGATTCCCAGGTGTGCAGTCGGGCTGTTATTATAAACACTCCAAACCACAAGATCAACTGTTTAGTTTGGAGTTTAGGTCAGACTTTCCTGAGGACTTACAGCTTCTCCTCACATCCTAGAAAGCTTCTTCCGGGCCATACAGATGTTGAGGCAGCAACTGTCTGGCCCTGCTGCTGTCACAACAGCACAACTCATTAGGGAGCTGGAGGAGGCTGCACTCTCCCTCACAGTCAATATTTGTTTAGAGGAGGGAGAGAGAGGCAGATGGCTGCCCAGGGAAATTTCATCTGCGACGCTAGTAGTGCCGGGCACATTCCAGCCTGAGGCCTGTTTGTACAGCGCACCATTCTGATACCAACTGAAACCACATGGCCTACAGTGCCAAGGCAGTGGTCACAGACACAGTGTATGACCAGAATTCAGGTTCTGTCTAATTGTGTGTGTTCTCTTATAGTTATATTCTATTGCATATTCTGTTATATATTTTATTATTCTTTTTTATTATGATTTTTTTCTTCCTTTATTTTTTTATGTTGCTGCAGATTGAGCCTAGGATCTTGCACATGCTAGGCAAGTTCTCTACCATTCTGAGCTATATCCCTAAGTCTAAAAAAAAAATAGTATTTTCCTTTTGAGTCAAGGCTCTCATGAATTTGCCCAAGGTGATTGAAAACTTGTACGAATTGTGGTGAATTACCTTAGTAAGTAGCTGAGACCATCAAGAGACCTGTTTGTATTTCTTAAAGAAAAATTGGAAGAACAATTCACAACACTTTCTTCTATGTGTAGCAACTATTTATGCTTAGTGCACAGTCTTCCAGGCACATTACATATCTATAATTCTATAGGTTATGGACACACACACACACACACACATCCCATTAACATAGGTGGGAATCATGATACATTTCTTTTACAAAATTTACTTTTAAAAAATCGTTTCTGTACCTCAAGCATCGTCTCAGATTGATATATGAACTTTAACATGAGAAGTCCGGGCAGCTGCATGGTGTTCCAGCACATAGACACTCTATAGTTTTAGTATAAGTTCTTTGCTCTTTAATGCTTTGGCTCATCATAATTTTCTGCTCATGTCGCCTGTGTTTAATGAACATCTGTGGCTTTTTCCTTGGCATATATTTGTAAGTGCAGAGTGGAGATCAAGGGGACACACATTTTCCAAGTTGTTTGGAACATCTTGCCGAAATGAGTCCATTACAATGGTAATGATCTACTCTTCCATTTACAGTGTATAAACATGGCTGCTTATCTCTGTGTGTGCCAACTTACTGGTCCTTATTCTTTTCATTTTTTTTTT
>JADRCD010235591.1:0-22114 GCA_019843815.1 Montemys delectorum
TAAAATGTTTCAGGTGACTGGCTTTTAAATAATTTTTATTGTGATTCATGTATTAAAATGTGAATAAAATATAAATTAATCTCATTTTATACAAATAAACAGGAAGCAAATTATATATGTACAAAAGCGTTTAAGTTAGTTTCAGGAGATTAATATTGTCCAAAGAGCATCGTTCTGGAGAGAAGCATTTTGGGATGAGAGTGTGAAAATATTATCAGTGTTCTGCTTAAAATGATGAGCATCCAGGATGGCGTGCAATTACGATAACAATACTTCTCCTAATTTTTTTCCCTCAACCGACAATATGAGCTTCTCGTTACCACAGCAACCCAATCAATTTCTGATTACAAATGCATGCAGAGCAATTTGGGCTGAGACTTGGGAAAATGAAGAGCATATTTGTAGAGTTAGAGAAAATTTGAAATTAGCCTGTATCACTCATCTCAAAGGCTGTACTTGGTATTCACAATGAAGATCAAGACTGAAAACTTGAAAAGGAGAATTCTAGTGGACGGCAAACCAGATTTCCTTGGCAAATCACTCTTTCATCATGCCTTGCAAAGATACAAAAGATTTTCAGAACCGCAGCTGTTGGTGTGCAATAGTATTTAATGGTAGCAGTTGAAATCCTAGAAGCAGAGGGAGATGACAGCCAAGACAGCAGTGTGGGGACAGCTCATGGCAGCACAGACGACTTCAATCAACTGCTCATTCGGATTTAGGCATTAGTTCCTAAATTACAACCTAAAGATTTTAGATAAATACTCGTTCTTCTTTGTTTTTGATTTTTTTTTAAACTTAAAGATTATTTTTAAATTCCCCTTTTAAAACTCACTAATTGTAACAGAAAATAAACACCAGTGAGATCAGACATTATATTGATTTTCAAGTCATTTCTAAAATGGAAAAAGACACTCAACAAAGAAAAACAACTTGGATTACATATGCCAGCCTAACTAAAAGGAAGCTACGAGTGATTTAAATACACCTTTCAGAAAGTGCCGGCCCTCTGGAGAACCCCCATCCTCACTGAATTAAGTGCATCTGTAAACTAAAGAAAAGGCCACTGGAGTCATTAGGAAAATGCACAAACGGCACCTGTGTGCCTCCTAAGCATTAACGCTGCTTCCAGATCACATAACTCACTAGCACTAGCGGCTAACATATTGAGGAGAAGATTAGAATCCTATAAAGTCCTGAAAGTCTCCTTTATAAGACAGGCCAATTACATAGTAACAGACTTGTAATATATATGTGTATGTATATTTGCCCACCATCTTCTGAGCAGTAGTAGGTGCTACACTCACGCTGCTGAGCATGCAACTGTGCCTTTCAGTCTGCCTTCACATCATCACCACGAAGCCCTGTCAAACTGTGTAGTATTTCCTGTAGCCGATGAAGCACTGCTTGTCAGGTTCAGCCCAGTGCCACCAAATGACAGAGACTAGACAAAAGCAATGACTTTGTGGAAACCACAGCACTTACCATGTGACGAGCACTAGAGACACCTTCTTAATGGCTGCCAAGGAATTCTGCTACAGTCTAGTTGCAAATGCCTAGGACAGCTTTTCAAAGTAAGATTTTATTATCTTGAAGCTGGGACAAACTTTTGTTTCATTTATTTTATTGCTGTTGGGTTTGTTTTGTTTTGTTTTGAGAGACAAGATTTTACTATGTAACTATGGCTGTCCTGGGACTCACAGGGATCCCCTGCCTTTGCCTCCCAAGTGCTAGAACTAAAGTCGTCCACCGCTATACCTAACTGTGTGTGTGTGTGTGTGTGTGTGTGTGTGTGTGTGTGTGAGAGAGAGAGAGACATATACACATATGTATGTATGTATGTATGTATGTATGTATGTTTTAGATCTGGCTTAATCAGCAATCCTAGAATAATCCAATGAATAAAGTAACAGTAAAATCCAATGAGTAAAATATTTGGGAAATTATTTTTCTGAATGCTATAAAATTTTTAATTGGTTCATTAATCTAGTTCAGTGTGTTATCATTCAAATTTTCAAAATTCACTGATGAAACACATTTATGGATCTAGGTCAGCATGAAAGCTAGCTCTTGGCCCTAGGCTGAAACAAATTTATGATTTCTTATAAATGTAAAGGAATAATAAGATATCTTTGACAGAAAATAAATGAAGGCTGACATAAATTTAAGTTTTATGTGCAAAGAGCAAACTAAGACTCAAATGAAGCAAAATGTTAAAACATTAACTACCAGAATCTGTAATGGGAAAGTGAACACAAGTATGCGCTGGGCAGCACACGATGGAGAAAATGAATGCTAACATGAATATACTGTAGTTGGGAAACTATGAAGACTTTATTTCTACAATCCGCATCTATAAGCTCACTTGGCAATCAAGATAATACTGTATTCAAGTCATGTGTATGTTTTCACATTACAGGAGTTCTTCTATGAAAACGATATAGTTTGCACTTATTAAAGTAAATATCTGTGAGTTCTTTGGTGGCCTAAGAACGTCCTCATGTGACAAGCCTTTGCTATATACAGTTTTTGAGAAAATATCAGCCTCTCAGCTATGACTGGGATAACATTGCCTCTGCCATTAGCAACCGTAAGTGGCAGCTGGGAGCAGGCTCACTCTCATGGCGTCTGCTCCTTGGTTGTTGGTACAATATTCCACTTTCATGTGACTGATCAAGGCACATAAACATGGCCACATGAAGACTTGCACACCAATATCCACAGTAGCTCTTTCAAGAAACATAGGCACAACCCTAATGTCCATCAATGATAAGTAAACAAATTGCATTGTATCTAATCAGGCAGAATACCTTTCGACAATTGCATGACACATGAAAATGTGGGAGTTTCTGGAAGAATCTGTATTGGTTGAAAATTACACCACAAGATATGGACTATATACATACATACATATGTGTATGTATATATACATATGTGTATATCTATTAATATTTATTAAATATATAAATTTATTAAATATATAAATTTATTTTTTTAGGCAGAAAATGAAAGCAGGAGGCTAGAGATGGGGGAGAAGTTAGAATGAGAGGCTATAGAGGTCTAAGACAATTGGGTGAAATGATCCTGTGCATTTTTGTTCATTATTGCCATGGCCTTTCTTTACAACTAATAAGGATGTCAATACTTAGAACATTCTCTACTTTAATATTTGTAATAAACTGTAAACTCAACTAAGCTTTTGTTGTTTTTAAAAAAATAGGAATTGCGGAGCACACTAATTGTAGATGCGAAATAAATTAATTAAAATATTTAAGATTAGATATAGCTAAGCCTGGGCATGGTGCTGCCTGTCTATGTTCTATCTCAGTACTAAGGAGGCCGAGGCAGGAAAACTGAAGCTGGAGGCTAGCTTGGGTTAGATGGCGAGACTCCATACATAAAATAAAATTGACAGAGCTGAAGCGTCATGGGTCTGGGAAGGGAAGTAGGATGAAGACAGGAACTGACAAACTTAGATAAGCCAGAATCTATGACTTCCTCTCTTAAGACTGTGTGCTTCACCCTTCAATATCTTTTAAATGATTCCGAGTTTGAAGAGGTTTTCAAATTTGACAATGGAAATGAGATCACAGGACTTTTCAATTATGAACTGAATGCTGATTCTGAGTTGGCTTTCCAGTATTTTAATAAATCTCAGTACATGCAGCCCAGTCAACTTCACTTACTGACAAAAATCACCACTTCGTGGGTGATATCCAGAGCTAAAGGTAAGACCCATGGATATGAAACCATTCAGTAAAATTAAAAGGGTGAACGACTTTATTTTATAGAATAGTTAAGCTTATCATGGAGCCACTGGTAGCACCATCAGCTTAGCAATGAGACTTTTAGCTCACTTACTGCCACCCTCCACAGTGTGGCCTCATCCCTAGAGGATGTGATGGCAGATGGAGCTGTTCTGACAAGGATCTAAGGGTCTTAGGAGTCTTTTGGGATTCAGACTAGTCTCCTAACTTCTTGCCTGTTCCTACTTTTTCTGGTTAAATCTCGGTTTATTTATGGGTCCCAGATTTAGATCCTTACTCATAATGTTGCTGATCCTGAATCCCTTTCCACTGCCTCCCATGTTTCTCTTCCGTTACTCTTTATGCTGTCTTGATCTGGCTGATTCTGCTTCTGTCAGTAAGTGGGCTGGAAAAAGCTGGTGCTCAGATATGTAATCATGTTAGTGATGTGATGGCCACCATGCCCACAAAGCTGGTATTGAACTACACCTTGGATAAACTCCCAGGGTTCTTGAATTTTTTTTTTAACACTATTAGTGGGCTTTAGTTGCATCACCTAGTGCTACTTGCAAATCAGTTAAGTCAGTCTAGTTCATAAAAACAGTGGCCAACTGTCATATAGATAAGTCATTTTACCTACAGCAAATTAATTAATAAATATCCCATCTTTTTCCCCTATAAGTAATCACTATGAAAGTAGGCTGAATGTAGATTGACAGTGATGGTTCAATTACTTCACAGGCTATATCAGCAATCAATAAATATGCTAATGAGCATCTCCTGCCATATCATGCTGTGCAGTCTTGGAGGGAAACACCAGGCATCCGCCATTTATACTTCATACTTCGTCTTGTAGAGCTGGTGTTTGGTAAATATGTAAATTGCTTTCATACTTACTTCTAATGATGACAGATGATAACTTCATGTATGTGAATCACTGTGGATGCAGGCAACGTCTAATGAGCACATCAGCAAGTGAGATACATCACTTATTTGTGAAGTCTCAATGGGAGGCAGAGCACGAGTGAGACATGGCTTACACTAGTGATATTTATCTTCCTGCTCTGTGGTCACGACATCATGTGAAACCTTAACTCTGCTAACCTCAAATAAGTTTTGCATTTGTGAATGCGTCATTTCATTGAACTTTGAGATAAAGTTACAATTTCATTATGCAAAATAACTTTTTTAAAACGTATAAAGTGCAAGACGTCGACACATTGGTAAAAGATTTACTGTATGTCTTAGTGACTATTTATTCATGGTTATTTTAATTTAGAACACAGAGTCTGTGAAATATATCTCTTGGTGGATTTTCTGCTAAGTAAAAACCACAAAAGAAGGTAGTTAGCCATGATCTATCTTGTATTTATCATTTTATCTGGCATTTATTGTATAATCATATTTTTTCTGATATTAGTTTGTCTAATCTATATCATGTCAGTGACTTTAATGTGAGTTGGTTTAGAAACATGATTCTAAAATACAAATTATTATCACAACATAATTATTCTTTGTAATATAATCAACTTGCATTTTTCCCTCTGAAATGACAGTAACTTTGGTAAATGAGAAAATGCACGGATAATGACATCTTGAATTTCTGTTTAGCCTATGGCTCTCCCAATCTCTCTCTGGATATAACACTTCACTACACTGAGTCACTGAATTGCCACACACAGGTGTTAGAAGTTCCACTTCCTAGATCCCAAATCTAGATGTTTCCCTTTCTAGGTCCTAAAAACTCAAGTTGGCCAAACTCTGACCTCGATGTGCTTCTCAGCATCACATGCTCACCCCACAGTCAAGCATGTGACTTCACGAGACAACCCCCTGCCTCCCCATGAAGCAGGTTGTATTTAAGTGTGGTCTTATGAAGAAATCACAGGTAATGTGAAGATATTTCCCAGAATCCTCTTAAGAAACTTTCCTTTATGGGCACTAACTATGAAAAAAATACATATTTATACTTATGTCCGTTGACTAGGTCCACTCTCACCTTTGGTTAGAGAAACTTATTTTCCAGTGGGCAGCAGTAAATGCAGACTCAAAACTGCTCAAAGTACTGAGACGAAGTGGCTGTCCTTGCTCAGCATTAAGTCGGACATGTATGTTAACCTCACCCCACCCCCTTTCACCCAGGTCCAGGGAATATCACAGAAGCAGCAGCAGAGAGTTGCTGGAAAATTGCTTCCTCTGAACATGACACAGTTATTACACTATGAACACATACCAGTGCTGGTTATCTGCAGGAAGATCAGGCCAAACAAAAGACTGGAGTGAGAGGAGCTTACAAGGCTCCTCCCCAAATTGATGCATTATTCGCATTTGATAACTTCTTGGGGAGGGAGAATCATTCTTCTCCAGGGGGAAGTGGCCATGACAAATGATGTGAAGCGGGGAAAGATCCTTGTTGGGAGAAATCCAGGAGAAATTGGAGGGGTGAAAGATCATATTCAATTTACGCATATGCTTAAAGTTATCCAAAAATAAACTTTTGAAAGAAAAACACATATTAAATATACAAATAAACCTTTTCCAGAGAATGAAATAATTGAAAGAGCATAGATAAAAATCTTTAATTCTGCGTCCCTCAAGAAAGACTGAGAGAAAATGGCTTCCAATAAAGTTTCGTTCCTTTCAGAACTACACTGAACCTGTCACAAGCAAGAGGAAACCATTTGAAGTTGTCTCTCCTTGTTTTCTGGTGCCTATTTTTAAGTTGTCTGCTATACATTTCTTACTCACTGATCAACAATCACACAGTCACAAAGACATAGTGATAAGACCTGATTCTGACAATAAGCTGTGTCAGAATAACCTCTGAAAATATACTTTTTATAGACAATCAAATATGTCAACAGAAAAGCAATATCAAGCTACCCTAAAACTTGTATGGCTATTTCAAATATGCTCCAGATTTACCCAGTTCTTACATAGTTTAGATTCACAGGTCAGGCATGAAGTGCAATTCCTGGAACGTCTGTGCATCTGCACTGAAAGTTCTACAGGAAGACTGATAGGTGAGAACACTAAGACTACAGGGAGCTGGGGTGTTGCAGACAGCTGACATTATCTCGGGCTATCCTCATCCCTCTCTGCATATGATCTTAGAATTAGAATCCCTTTAACCACCACTTAAAACTTTTGATATATTTTAAGACGGTTGACCATTTACCTCAACTAATCTCAAAGCGAAGAATGTCATTGGATTGCACCTGTAACTAACAGCAGAGAGTTCCTTTTTTGCTTCAACCCATGTATGGATATTGCTCACCAATGCATTTAGTAATGCAGTGATTGACAACTTCCTCATGTTCTGTGTCTATTAAACAACCATGTACTGCATTTAGGGCAGAATGTGTCATATAGTGTGTCTGTGTGACAAAGGATGTCAGTTCATATTTGGCTCAGCTAAAACCATTTGAGTAAAAGCTGTGTTTCACATTGACAATAATAATGCCATTTTAAATAGATGTCTTCTGCAATACTTTGCAATAAAACAGACCGGCCACATTAAGCATCCAGAGTAATAAATAAAAGTATACACTTTCAAGTTTCCATGAAAGATTTCTAAAACTGGGCATCATTCTAAAGCATAACTTTTATAAACATTGCAAGCAGGATCAACTTCAGAAGACAAATTCATAAGCATCAAACAAATATTTTTTAAAAAATCATTATGAATAGAACTCCAGTAGTTTATATTAAGTAAGAGCAAGAATTTACAAATGATACTGCATTGGGTTAAAAATCTTTCTGCACAGCAAAAGAAATAATCAATTGACTACAGATTCTGTAAGCATTCTGTAAAATATTTATTCAACAGGGAATGTATAGAATTATGAAGAGCTCAAAATTAAACCAAATTATCAAATAATCTTATCAAGAAAGGGGAATTGAACTGAATAGTTTTTTTTTTTTTTAAGTAGCACAATACCCTACAAATGAAAGCTACGTAAGTTTTCAGCTCACCCAGGTTAGAATAGATAATACAAAACTCAGTAAACGTTGGGTCGATGGCAAGGGCCCAAGCACCAAGAACAGCAGTGTGAACCGTAAGTCGGTCTAGTCACAATGGCAAAGTATGGCATTTGCTTAAACATTAGAGTAGAACTTGTTCAAGTGGATGCTCTAGGAGTTCTGGGTGCTCATTCAACAGAAGTAGAGTCAGCTTATTGCAGGGCACAGCCTCTTGAGCTGTTCCATTTACGACCCAATTAACTTGCACAATTTTATATAATGCCCAGTATTTAAGCATATTAGAAAGTATGTAAATAAATAAATACTGATCATAAATGATAAATACATCTATCTTAAAGTAATTCATTGTTATACATATAATGTCACCATCTACTAAAGAGAAACTAAGTCTGCATACTCAGACCCATATATTTGATTATTTTTACATAAAATTCAATCTTGGCTAAACATTTGATCTGCAAACTAAGACACATTCAACGTTGTTTAGAGCTGATTGATATTTTGATTTTATAATAGTCAATGCTTAGAATGTCACCTTGGATAAAAACATAGTATAAAATTATAAAAGTACGATTAGGGATATTTTAGAAACTGCTGGAAATGTCCTAATCCTGAGTCAAAATTCATTTATTCTACAGTTTGTGAAACTGAAGCCATCAAAACAATCAGTAAATTTAAAAATCAAACATTTTAACTGATTGAAACCCAAAGATCCTTAACATCAATACTTCACATTGTGAGAAGAGATGGTAGGGAAATGTTGTTTGTATTGCCCCCATAGTTAACCCATAATGTTTTTGTGAGGGCAAAATGTTTTTATGTAGGCAAAACACTGCAATCCATAAGCGTACAAGAGTGTCGATCTCAGATGGTTTAGAACCCGTAGGCTTTACACAGCATGTTATCACAGTACAAAGTGATATTGTGGGATCAAAACTCAGGCCAGCTCTTCCAGAAACACCTCGGTTTTAGGGCACTCTCAATTTTGAATTATGTTCTGGTTATTTTCATGATCCTCGTGTGCAGTTGGTTATTCATATGACACTGCATGGTGTCCTCACCTACAGTGTAAGATGCTGTGCTAGAGAGATGCCGCAATCTGTGTTTGTCATAGCACAAAGGGTACAGCATGAAATCTACCATGGGATTAGAAAAAGAACTCTGTGTGTGTGTGTGTGTGTGTGTGTGTGTGTGTGTGTATGTGTGTGCTTGTGTGTGTGTGTGTGTGTGTGTTGTATTGTATGTGTTTTGTCAGCTACAATAAAAAATATGTTAGGTGTAGGAAAATTGATCACCATGTTACACATAGCTATTACCACAAAGATAAGTGTGGTGTATCTTCTGAGGTTGTGGACTGTAATCTGTAAAAGAAAGCCAAGGACATGAAGGTGTGGATGAGAAAGGAAGGAGGAAGAGGTAATACGAGTAGAGGAGGAGGTGAATATGGGCAAAATACATTGTATGCATATATGGCAATATTACAGCGAACCTACTTGCTTCGTCAGATTAGTGTGTGCTGGTAAAAATCGTAATCCAAAACAGACTTAATGCTCTAACCAATGGGGTGACAATTTTCACAAATACAACTAGAAAAAAAAAAAAAAACACACGCACCATTATGACCATTTAAAAAATCAAGAATGTAATTTCTATTAAAATAAAATATTAACAAGAATATTGAAATGAAACAATCCAAATATAACCTTATTAGAAAACTTTAATAATGGAAACAATGGAAATCAAATGAGAAGAAATTATACTGAAATAAAGACTATAAATCCATGGTTTCTTAGAATGTTCGTCCTTGTATATGAGGTTGGGCTTAATCCCTAGTACCTACTCCTTCCACTCCCAGAATTAATCTGTTATCTAAATCAGAAGAATTTTAGGATCAGTTTAAGAGAGAATGTTTTAGTTTGCTTTTGTGGGGATGTTTCTTGTGTGTGTGTGTGTGTTTTAAATTATGGTTTGTTTCACTTTTTGTTTGCCTGTTTATTATTTAGAGAGGGACAGGAGAAAGGGAGAGGAAGGGGGAGAGGGAGAAGGAGAGAGAAAAGGAGTGTAGTGGATGGGAGGGTAAGAAGGGAGGATCTGGAAAGTGTCGGGGGAGGGTATGCCATAATCAGAATACATTGTATAGCAAAAACAAAAATTTCAATACAAAAGTGTAACTATTCTCTCAAAGCCTACCATCACTTAATCAAATCAAACTGATGTGATAACGTTAGTCTACTTTGCTTAAAAAAAAAGAATCTATACGAAACCTTCACTTTTCAGTAAAATGTGTTGTATAATTAGAGATATGCGCCCCAATTTAGCTGTGTAGCAGCTGGATATGGTAAGCAAGGTTTGGAAGTGAAAAAAAGAGGTCCTAAAAAAATCTATGCAATTTTGTAGTTAGAGAACTTACAGCAAGTGTAATAAAATAAATTAAAATATCTCAAATATTAAATTCTTGACATTTACAATTGGAGTTCTGGGGAAATACAGTGTTGTACCCTTTAAAACATGAAGGGATGTGCTATTTGAATGAGGAGCAATGATGCTTGCCTCTATTAGGCAGTCCCTAGAGGGAGTGCAGGCAGGATGTTTCTAAGGCAACCAGGTACCTTCTCTACCCCTGCCCATCACTCTGTTTCATGCTGGTACAGGTGGGCTAACATACTTTTCATTCAGCTGTGTTACTCTATGATAGAAAATATGGATAAATGGGGGAAATTTCCATATGAATATCCTTTTATTATATTCCTATTGATTTCTCCTTTATGATAGGGCCTGGTCCAAGAAGCATCACAGAAATATGTGTTTTAAACAAAAAGCACAGGAACCAGAGAGATGACTCAGAGGTTAAGAGCACCAGCTGCTTTTGCAAAAGACCTATGTCTGATTTCTAGCACCCACATAGTGGTCCACAACTATTTGTAGCTCCAGTTACAGGGGATTTGATCTCCTCTTCTAGACTCTAAGGGTACCAGGCATGTACACATTGCATAGACATAAGTAGATACAAAACAACCATACACATAAAAATAAAAACATTAAAAACAAAACAAAGACTTCAGGTGACAACACAAGCTAAAGAATAATTCCTAAATTTCAACTATCTATCTATCTATCTATCTATCTATCTATCTATCTATCTATTTATCTAATCAATCATCCAACTACGCAGGTCATGAGTTCATGAATGTGTATATATATTTCTTATACACACTTGAGGAATATATACAAAATTTAGACTCCAAGCTATGGTAATATAGACAGATAAGATATAAAAATGAGCCATGTCTCTGTTAGTAAGGATGATCTTATTTACTTTTATTTAATGTTTATAAAGTACTAGGTATAGTGGTGCATGCCTTTAATATCAGTACTTGGAAGGCAAAGAAAGATAGATCTCTGAGTTTGAGGCCAGCCTGGACTATATAACAAGTTTTAGGCCAGCCAAAGCTAATACAGTGTGAGATTGTTTCAAAAAGAGGAAATGGTAAAGATGTTTATATTTTAGATACAGAAGCCACATAAATCACCCATTCTACTATTTTGCATATGTATACTTCTATAGCTAAATATATAAGATTATAGCTAAAATATAATGTATGAAAATCAATTGAAGTATTTGATCTAAAAGAAGTAACTTGTTGAACATAAATGTAAGAATATTTATGAGGAAAATGTCTTCTTACAAGAGGAAAACCATAGCCTCAGCTGTTCCTAACCTTTTCCAAATATGTATGATGAATGACTTTGAGAAGTGCTGAGACTTTAACTGCCAACACAAAGAAGACAAGGAGTAGGAGCAGCACAGAGGTAAAAAAAAAGATGAAAATTTCCTCAGAGTGCTACATGTGACAATCTTAAATCGGAAGTAACAAGTATTCAGAAAGAAAGGAGTGCTTAAATAAACTGTAGTTCATTCATATAAAAAAAATGCTATTCAGGAATAGACACGGAGGACTTGTGGGTGAGCTTCATTTTTGTTGCTGGGCTAAGATGCCCAGACCACAAGGGAAGGTTTATTTTAGATCATAATTCCAGGTGACAGTCCACCATTTTCAGGATGTCGAGCTGTTTGTCACCACACCCACAGGCAGAAGTAGCAACAGAGTCTGACCAGCCCTTTTCCTGCTTGGCACCTGTGCTAAGGCTAGCTTCCTTCACTTTCCTCTGGCCCAGGAAATGGTATCCCCTACATTTGGGGTGGAGCTTCCCATCATAATAACCAATCAAAACACTCGTTCACAGCCAAGAGCGTGCACAGGGCCAACCCACTGTAGCTTTTCATTAAGGCTTTATTCTGGTGACTCCAGGTTATGTCAAACTGACATTTAAAGTTAATCAACACAATTAATTTACAACTATAATTGTATGCAACATTGGAGCTGAATCTCAGTAACATAATTTCGATGGAAGTAGCAGATACAAAACAATTACATAGTTTACGCAAGTATAAAGCCAGGTACAAACACAGTGGCAAACAGGGAGAGTGTATCTGAGAGGTGACTAAAAAGGAACAGGTAAGAATTTTGCAATGTTGGTACTTATTTTTTTTTAATATACTGTTTTTGTTCATTATTTGGGAATTTCAGACATGCAGATAATGTATTTCCTTCTCACATCTCACTAAATCCTCTTGGCTCCACTACCCACCTGCAAACTTCCTTCCAACCTCATGTTCGCTAAAATTTTAACATGTATGTTTAAAATGTTATAGCACACAGAGTCCAGTTTGTGCTTTCCCTGCTGCCACTGCTGATCTGGGAGCTGGGTACATCAGTGTGATGGCTTAATGGTCACCAGTGGGTCATTTGGAGCACCTATATTATCTATACATGTGGGACAGTTGATACCTGAAAGAAAAAATTCCCAGGAGCAGAGCAAGAAAAATTAATATAGAAATTTGCATTCTTTTCCTGTCATTTATTTAATAAATATCTCATAAAGTAGTCTGAGACTCATATTTCTGTGGGAAAAATTACCTGCCCTATTTTTTTAAAATATGGGATTGCTTAGAAAAGCCAATAGATGTAAAGTGACTTACAGTATAGTAAGGCATTAATATGTGATAACAACAAATGATTAGGCACCTGCCAGAGTTAAACTCACAGTCCTGATACATCATTTAAAGTATGTGGGAATCCCAAATTCAATAAGCCAACATTTTTATATAACATGCAGTTTATCTATATCAAGGATAAAGTACAATTCTGGTCATTTAGGAAACCAACACAGAATTTCTACCTTATTTTCTAAACCAAATGATTTAAGATTAAAAGAAACAAAACAAAAACAAAAAAAAACTAATTTGAACACTAAAATTACAGAAAGTTTAGAGACTAAAATCTTTTTCATAATCTTAAGAGAAAGCTTTTCTAAATCAAACCATGTTCATATTTTATAGTGTATATATGCAACTTTTATAATAAGCCAATAAAATAATCATAGAGGGCATATATATATATGTACATATATATATATTCATTCATAGTCTTAATACCTCTGCAATTTTGTTATTTCCTTGAAAATTCTAACTTAAAGATGATTAATAAGTTATAAAATGAAATAGTCATTATTTCATTTGACCAAAAAAAAAAAAAAAAGAACAAAGAAAAAGAAAAAGAAAAGAAAAGAAAAGAGGGAGGTAAGGAAAAAAAGGAAGGAAGGAAGGAAATACAGCTCATACTATGGGGCAGGGAAGCTGAAGAAGCAGCAGTGTGTGAAACAATAACATTCCTAGGCCTCCAGAGGCTGAGTCTGCAACCGGAAAAGCACAGGTTCAACTCCAGTCATTACACCAGAGAACATGAGGCCGGAGGGAACGATTGTGTAGTTGAGATTTTTATTCAGAGAATAGCTTACTACAAAGCCAACTTTTTAACAAAAACATGGAGACATCTTGAGAAGATGGTCTGTATGCTGTAGGCAAAAGGACTGGAAGGAAACTGTCCCCAAGGCAGACAAGCCACCAGTGTATCAGAACCAGTAAGAGAGCTATGATGGTGGCACTTGGGCAAGTAAGGGAGAAAGGTCAGATGGTGATAGTATATGTGTAAATGAATGTGCACAGATGTGAACACAGATGTGAAAAGCAGCAGTAGCCAGCTGTCAGAGGGCCTCCCTCACAGGAGGCTAGAACTTGAGCTTTTGATCAGTGCAGTGAGTGTCTGAGCATTGACGGTAAGGACCAACATGGCTGGACTTGTGTTTGAAAGCAATTTTGGGGGCTCCTAATTGTGCAAATGTTTAAAAAGATTGTAGAGACAAAAATCCATTTTAATGACAAAGTGGGGAGGACAAGACGAAAACAAAGTGGCTTTTCTTCATTAGTTATCAAACACATTATTTGCCTCTGGTTAAATCTGAAGATTAGTAGATTCTTTTTTTTCCACAGAACTTATACAAGGGTTTAAAACATGAGCAGAAATAAATATAATGTAAATAATTAAACAGTGAGCAAGGGATACCTTAGGATGGAGGAGGGGCAGGTCCCTAGGGCAGCAGGCACTGTGCTCACCATAAGAGCTGCTTCACAGCCTGTCTTCTGTAACTGACTGCTCTGTCCCTGGCCCTTAAAGGAGTACTGGGAACGCACATACCTTCTGATCAGTGGATGTTTGTCATCTGGTGACAGTGTGATGTTATAGATGCCGGTTACGGGTACGTAAAGGGATGGACAGGCAGTAAAGGGACAGCATCAGTCCAAACCAAGAACCACTCAGTCTCTCAGGTTTCAGTTAGCTAAAGTAACTAAGAATAAGGGTTGTTTATGAATTTTAAAAGTATAGGATAGGATTCGATCATAGAAGCCTGCTGGCCTAGGCCATGCAGAGAACAACAATTAATGATGAAAACAGAACACTGACACCCAGCCTCACACCAGGCTCCTCTCCTCCAGAGCGCAGGGGACACTGAGGAAAGGATCAGAAAGAATGTATGACCCAGAGGACATGGAGGCATGCTGTCCTCTGGACGGGACGTGGCCATTGCACTTCTGAATTCCTGGGGCATGACCTAATCGAGATCAAGCCAGTAAATATGCCAATATGGATGAGAG
Organism: Montemys delectorum; assembly: GCA_019843815.1. Taxonomy (NCBI): domain Eukaryota; kingdom Metazoa; phylum Chordata; class Mammalia; order Rodentia; family Muridae; genus Montemys; species Montemys delectorum. The sequence continues at coordinate 14,785 of JADRCD010235591.1, forward strand.
AGAGGCTCATAAGTCTTCACCCCTAGTTGAGGAGCCACTAACAACTGATGGCAGCAGGAAGCTGGGAGGAGTCCATTTTTCTTTCTGGTATGTGGCACCTGACAAGTCACCATGCTCAGGTGGATGACGACACAGACACACAGGGACACATGCAGGCACCACTAGTGGACTCAGTGGGTTATGAAAAACAAAACATGAGGACATGAAGGTAGGAGGGGCAGGTATTGAGGATTCAGGGAGAGAGAGAGGCAGGATTTGGGTAAATATAATCAAGATATGTTGTATAAATGCATGAAATTATCTAAGAATAATTGTGGCTGGCTCTGTGGAAATAATGGTTTGTTTTTTTTGTTTTGTTTTGTTTTTTTGTTTTGGTTTTTCGAGACAGGGTTTCTCTGTGTAGCCCTGGCTGTTCTGGAACTCACTCTGTAGACCAGGCTGGCCTCGAACTCAGAAATCCACCTGCCTCTGCCTCCCAAGTGCTGGGATTAAAGGCGTGCGCCGCCACCACCCGGCTTTGTTTTGTTTTCATAGCTCCCACATATTTACATTGTGTAATCAGAAGAATTTTGTCCTGGAAAGTTTAGTCTAGCTGTACTGATGGTTGACTGGTAGAAAAAAGTTTGGGAGACGTTACATACCTGAGGTGTGTGGGTGACGAGGGCCTCCATCAGAATCCACCATCCTTGCTACTTGCACTGGATGGAATGAGTGTTCGCAGTCCTAGCCATAGATGATTAACCATTTGCATACTGACTCTTTTACTTGTCTTACGATTCTCTTCACCATAATGCACAAGCTTCAGCATTGGTAGTTCATGACTTCTAATGATCCCCATTGTCCCATCACCCTACTATCGCAGTAATAAAACATGGCAAGTTTGAGCTAGCCACAGAGCTACCGGTTACATCCCATCTCAGCCATTCTTTCAGCTCCTCGTGCCTTTAAATCTAAGCTTTAGCCATGGACGTAAGCAGCAGCAGCATAAGAGAAGTTTCTGGGGCGCAGTGAAGTTGCTTGCTCGTCATTGTGCCATTTGGGCAGGTTACTCATGTTTTTCTCATCTTGTCTAAGGTCTATCTTGGAGATTGTGTCTTTTTGAAACGCCATAGCTTTCTTAGCCTGTTTTCTGAAGAGCCTGGAATCAGGGCCAGAGAGAGAGAGAGAGAGAGAGAGAGAGAGAGAGAGAGAGAGAGAGAGAGAGAGAGAGAGAGAGAGAGAGAAACATGGCCTCCATATACACTGTAGGCTGCCTTTGTTCTTGTGTACCCAGTCTACCTTCAAGGAGGCTCTGCCTCCTGAGCACGGGTTTATGATAATGTTTCACAATGCCTGATCTATCCTACTTTTTGATGAGGCTTGTGTAAGCCATAAAGGGTCCACTTTTTGCTGACAGAGGGAATGAATACTCATTAACTGGTTTTTGGTCATGGACTTTTTCATCAGACTCTCAGAAGGAAAATTACCTGCAAATCTCAAATTAGGCATCTCCTTTCAACTTTTAATGGAAAACACTGTATCAGGATGAGTTTAAATATCCTCTGATTGAAGCCTTTTGTGATTGCTCACTCTTACTGCGACCAAAACAAAAGTTCATGCAAACATAAGAACCACTTACTGCTTAAGTCCACTTGCCCCTGGGCTTTCAAGAAATTAGTTCACAAATAAAAAATGTTTATATTTATCATCATTTTGTAAATAATTTCCATACTTTCTATGGTAGATTCTGTGTGGTTTTCTTGGAACAACATTGAAAAGGCATTGCCTACTGAACTGGAGTCTTACAGAGGGAAGAGGTGGTGACTGAAACTCCTGAGAAGTGGTTTGGGGTTAGCTTTTGGGACACTTGCGTGCAGTTTATAAGAGGAACATTGGTTTATATGCTCTGAAGAGAAGTAGACTTTTGGAGGAAGAGAGATACTTTACAATGTGATAAAATCTACATCAGAGAGCTCATAAGTGGTGAACTCTTAAGTATTGAATAGAGACACAATCCTTTTTGTTTCCTGTAACTCTGCAGTTAGTTTTTACACCTGAAGAATTTTTAACTAGTATAGATCAACCGATACATATAACAAAAAAAAAAAAAAAAAAAGAATATATTTCTGTGTAGCCATATAGGAATCCAAACTGGAAGTCTACAGGTTATCTACTTCATTTGTGTAATCTAAGTATGTACTAGACTTGTGATATGTAGGTAAAAAAATAATAGGACAATGGAGAACACTATTAAGCTAGTACACTGAATTGCTGTATAATAAGATCCTCTCAGGGTATAAATTGTACAAACTTGAAAATTACATTTAGTCTGTAATCTCACACTCCTAAACAGGTGCCCACTTAGTAGACAAACATGGCTTAGCATACCAAATCAGATGGTATTTAATAAACAAGAAGGTTTAAAAGCAGTGTTAGGCATACAGCTAAACCGTTTGTTTGCCTTTAAATATTTTTCCCTATTGGTGTTAAGAATATTTTATTTGTATTGCCACGAGTCATAACAATGAAATAGGGTTTGTATTATTAGAGACACTTGAAATAGAGCTCATATTGTTTAAAATGTATTTAAAAGGCTTATCAGGAACCAGTCTTCACATAAGTAACTTTTGAATACTTTAACAGGTTAATACCTCTTTTGTCAGAATGTTACTGAGTAAATTCTAAGGCATTCTAAAATGTCCCAGATGAGATAAATTGCTTTAGATTAGTGATGAGTTTATGTGTCCCATACTGGTTCGTACTAAATTTTGCAAACCTATGACTTCTGAGAACCTTCACTCCAGAAGTGGGACTAATTTGGTTTGCAATAAGGATAAGGATTTTTCCCCCCTTCGAGTGAAACAGCTTAAGTGTAATGTGGGGTACTGGAGAAAGCACACTTTCTCAAGAAGGTGCTCATACGCTAGCCCAGTACATCACCTGCGCCAGAGGCTCTCTAACCACCTAGCCTACGTCTCTGCACACTGTTGAGCACAGTCGGCTACTGACCGACCGAGTCATTGCCAGTTCTGGCAAACAGTACCCAGGACCTGGACTTGGAATCCATCCTAGGGCTTGCCATCATCTAATAACCTCGTGTCCCCTGCCTCGGAGCAAGTGCGTCCAATCGAGGAAGATCACTTACGACTGAGTTTTTCATCATGGCTTTGACTGTGAAGCCCTCAGAAACCAGGGAATGAGGCTGGTGCACCTGGAGCGACTGTTGTGGCAGCAGTTTGGTCCTCTTCGGCATCTTGTCTGGGCATTTGTTTAAGGTCAGGGTCTCTTTTTCTGCCACCATCTTCCTAGAAAACGTCTTGTTCTTATCAAGGGTGTGGAAGAAAAACCAGTGGCTTTTACAGATGTGAGCAGGGGGTCGGGAAAAAAAATATAAAAAGGCGCGTTAGTGGTAGAAATTCAACCCCTCGTGGTGCCCAAGGTGATCCAGATGTTTGGCAGCACCAAGGTGGAGGGAGTTTAGGGGAGGGGAGGGGCGGGAAGAGGGCTGGGATCCGAGGCTAGAGCCGCTAAAAGCTTCCAAAGGTGAGCCTCCTGGTTGCTAAGCGACTGGTCAACACCACGAGCCGCTAGTCCCGCCCCTCCGTGACGAGCGTTTCCGGAAAAGGTTTCCGGCAGAGACAGAGGCAGCCGCCGGAGGCGAATCTTACGCGTTAAAACTACGACTCCCAGCAGGCTTGGCGCTAGGGGCGTGTGCGCGTGCGCACTGCGCCCGCCTGGCTCGCGACGGGAGGGGGACGGGGGAGGCCTGGATGACTAAACCTGACAGAAACGCTGGTGGGAGGCTCGGGCGGGCGCCAGTGCCCGCGTAGGTCCTTCTCGCCCCGCAGCCACCACCCGCCCGGTGACCATGATAGGTACGTGGGTGCCTGCCAGGTACAACCTCTCCGCGCCGCGCCCGCGTCCGCGTGTGGCGCCACGTCACACCCCACGGGTCCGAGTGGGATCCTCGGGGGCCGACCCGAGCCACCTGTCAGTGACAGGGCGGAGGCGTGTGCGTCCCGCTCCGCCCGCTCGGTGGCTTCCTCGGCCCGGGGGGGCCCCGCCAATGGCCGGGTCGGGTGTGTGCTAGCGTTTTTAAGTGTGAGTTTCCAGTCCTCACCCTGCCTTAGCCAAGGTTAGCCCGGTGCTCGCTGAAGACGGCATCCCCACGGACACCCGCGCGCTCCACTGCGCCCCCCGACGGCGGGGCTCGCCCTGCCGCACGCACCACGGGGTGACCAGCCCAGGTCTGTCTCTGTCGAGCGTCCTTCACTCCAGGGAGAGTTCACACACCCTAGGACTTTAGGAAAATCTCAGGAGAGCTTCCGCCTCGTGGAGATCGCACCTTAATCCGTCAGTTCGGTCCTTTTAAATGTGTCCTCGGAGATCTGAGGCGAAAGAATAGCCAAGTAGATAACAGCAAAGATGGCTTTTTTTTTTTTTTTCTTTCTCCCCCCCTACAGATTGTAACTGGGTGCAGTTTGACCAGTGCAGCTTTGGAAGTGGCCACTAGGATTGTTCTAAGCAGTGTGAAGTAGGAAGGTTGGAAAGGACCTCTCTGGCAGAGGTGTTAAATACGAAGCCACGTTTTGGGTTCTCCTCCGGGATAAGTAGAAATAAAAGCATAGCGGTGTTTAGCGCGCAGTTCCCGTGCGCAGTTCCCGCGTCGAGGTATCGTTACTGTAGACTCGGCCCCCAAGTGACGTCCTGAAGATTTAGTGAACTTGTTTGTGATATATGCCTGACAGGGATCGCACCAAGCACATCTGAAGCCGGTCTATCCGAGATGTGTCTAGAAGATGGACGAGAGGTGCATTTCCGAAGTAAATGGCGCTACACGGTGAAAGTAGCCAAGTCTGTTTTAACTCATGAATGTAATGTTAAAAGTGTGCAGCCTTCCTCTCTTCCTCTTGAGAATCATACGAGGCAGCTAAGATCCTCATGGAAGCAGAGGTACAAGCTAATAATGTCCAGCTGCTTCTTACCTTGGTAGGGCAGTGTGTATTTTGGAGGAATGAATTGGAAACTTATTAAGAGAAAAGTATACATTTTTATGAATCGGCACTAAGGCTTTTAAGTGACATTTACTTAAGAGTCGTTTGTAAACCCAAATCTGAACTGAATTAGTGAGAACCAAGTAGGACAGATTAGAAAAAAATATACAGGAGATTTTACAAGAAAGAAGTATCTCATATTTTGAAGACAATTACACACGTTTAGTTTCTTTCAACTTAAACTAGTTCATGGATGATTTTGATAAGCAAATGTCCCCTATGGCTATATAAATATAGGAAATTAAGACCTAGAAATAATTATTTTATAAAACCTCATAAATTATATTAACAACGTTAGGGTGGAACACATTTAGTTAGCTTTATTTAGATTTACATGGGACTCTCTTAATAAGAACTGTGCCATTTGGATGTTACAATTAAATCAATTAGTAATAAAAACCAGGGAAATAGAATGCAAATTTTAAAACTATTTTTTCTTTGAATACTCTTTTTACAGGGTGAATAAGTGTGCATTTTTAACACAAATGATTACATCCTTGTCCCCTGCCCCATGAAAAGGAACTTCCATTAAAAATCCTACATAAATAATGTTTAGTTTAACTAGTTGTATTGCCTAATATTACTGGTGACCGCATTTTAATAAAATTCTGAATTGCCAGGTTGGAGGCTTGGGTGTGATGACAGCACCTAAAGCAAGTGAGAGGGAAAACAATCCAGAGGAAGTTCCGGGAGGGAGGGATAGTTTTGCATTTTATGACTCATCTTTGAGCAGGGAACAAGGGCAGACAGTAATTAATTACCCAGAGATCTGCTGCAGAGCAAAGGCCACATAAATAGCTCCAGGAACTGAACAGTTGCTTCCTCTGCACAGCACTGCTGAGAACTGGGGCCTTCTATCCTTCAGCTCTCTCCCCCTGCAGCATCCTCCTAGTGAAGGAAATACCGTGCTCTGTCAGTGGAGTCTTTGCTCTGAGAAGAATCCTGTGGATTAGCTTCCTGGCCAAATAGGAGGAAAGGAGACTAATACTTTATTACCCATAAAATAATTTTCCTTTTATTGTTTCAAAGTAGATGGCTTCAAAAGTACTTACATCTCCCACTTGGATTATGATTGACATGCTAAATGCCTTGACCTAGAGAGACTTAAACTGTAATTTTATTGAAGTTAGTGAAAAAGCCTGCCTTCCTGAGGCTTGGAGAAGGAATTCATAATAATGAAAAGTAGAATAGAAAAGCTTCAGAAAAGTTAACTGAGAAAATGTAATTTTGAGCACCTCTTTTAAAACTTTTTTTTTTTAAATTGAAAACATGAGCACTTCTTTGTGTTTAAAATTTATTTTTAGTAGTGACAATTGAAAATTGTTCTAAATGTACTATACATTTAGGTATTTGATAATATCAGCTATTAAAGTACATGAGTACCCATACAATTGAAAAGGAGAGTTCTTAAATTAAAACCCAATGTTATAGAAGATATTTAAAATAGAACTGTAGCTCAGTGATATATTCTAGGGTGCAGAAGACCTTCGGTTCCATTCAAAAGTATTGTTTTTTTAATTGATTAAAATATTTTCTATATCTTGTTTAAAATCACTTAGAGAATTTAACTCTTTGCATATAAAAATCGCATTAATTCCTGCCTATCTTCAGTTTTATCAGATTTATTAGTTAGGAAAGTACCCTTCCATTTAAATTAATTTTCAGTGGTCATAGGGCCTTTCAGTGTGCATGCTGGTGTCTTTGGGGTCCTTTCCTCTCTGACAATGTTAGCATTCATTTATTATCACTTGCCAAAAGTATTTTCTTTCTAAATTGTCTTTTCTATTGACAAAGGGTAGAACATTTTAATATGAAAGGAGTTTTAGGATGAGTCATTTATTTTATAATGATTGAGTTTTACAAAAGCAAATCCCAGGACTGAGCATGTATTATGTGTCTGGTTCTGTCACTAGGTGCCAAGGATACAAGGATGGAATAAGCAGAAAAATATGCTTGGTCATTGTAAATGTTTCATCAATATTGACTCTTGGCCCAAAGTCTAGCTTTGTTTTAAAACTGGTATGCAGGCAATTTTAAGTCTTAGACTTTGTAGGTGTAGTTGAATATACTCTGTACTGCTACTTGTGCTTCAATGTCTTTAGATGAAAGCAACCCTACATCTAGATACTGTTTACTGTGAGGTGCCCTTGTGTCACAAAATGGGATCTACAATACTTTTGTATTGAAGAATTTATATAATTTTATTCAGTTCTCTTTTGGGTCCAAAGCCTCTGAAAAAACTTTATGCCTTTACAAATGTTGGTCCTATTTCTAAAGGTTTTTCTGAAGTCTGCATT